>JAKSZP010001888.1:0-56974 GCA_022478985.1 Massospora cicadina | reverse complement strand
AATTTGGTTTGTTGTCAGGATCATACCCACTGTTGTTATACACCAACAATTCGTCATTTCGCAATGCCTGGCTCCATACAACGTTGTTCAGTTGGCAATGCCTCTGGCATTCTGGCTTGATTTTTGGGTGCTCACGCATCCCAACTGGCAGGCCAGTGTAAACTTCTTCTGCCATTTCCATGACATGAACTGTCTGCATATGTTATGTAGACCGTTCGTTTTAATTCCTGGGCTGTAGTAAGGGACTGGGCATTTGGCACCCCACTAGTACTAACCTGGGCATATTTTTCCCGTACCCAGCGTTGGTCTAGGGTATGCCTCAGGTCAGGGAGGACCTGTAACTTCACCTTTTGGGCCTCCTGGCGCCCAGCCTTATCCTTGGAGTTGGTCCCCAATATGATGTCATCTACACATGACATTACCCTCACCTTCTGGTGGGGCTCAACCCCTCCTCCAGGGGCTTGAACAAGGGAAAGTTTTTGTAGGCAGGGGCCAAGTTCATGGCAGCAACGGTCAGTTTGGGTTGCAATCCAATAGCCTAGGGTAAACGCTTATGAAAGGCTTCAATCAGATCTTGGCATACACACAGTTGCGTGCTGGGATCCAACTGTTTTCCACAGAGTCAAAGCCCTTCCAGGATACCAGGTACTCCAGTCTTCTTTAACGCGGAGGGAGGCAAATATCTCTTCCACCTCCCACTATGGCACCCCATCCACGAGATAGGCCTCAGGAGCCTCTGGTGGGGGGCCCAAGAACAATGTCAGTTTGCTCTAATGAAACACAGAGAAGATCTGAAAAGAAGGGGGAAGATCCAGCTGGTATTAGGCATGGCCCACCTTTCTGACCACGCGGTAGGGACCAATCCTCTTTGGTCCCAGCTTCTTGCATAGCTGCTTGATAGGGATGTTATGAGCATCAAGCATCACAAGATCCCCTTCCATGTACGCAGGACCCACTTGGCGCTTCCCATCAGCGTTCTCCTTATACACTAGCATTGCCACCTCCAAGCTTGTGGAAACCCCCTGGTGGACCTTTTTGATTGTCTTGGCAAAGTCCACCACCGCTTCAACCCTAGACCCACAGCTGAGCTCCATGTTAAGCGTGGGGTTAAAGCCATGACTGGCGAAAAAAAGGGGACCAACCAATCAAATAATGCAACGTGTTTTTGTAACTAAATTGGGCCATAGGAAGGTGAGAAACCCAATCTTAATGATCCGCGGCGTTGCGACACCGCAGGAAATGCTCCAAGCACTAGTTCACTCATTCAGTCTGCCCATCTGATTGAGGGTCATAGGCAATCGAATGGCAGGGGAGAATCTGAAGAGTTTTACACAACTCTTCACAATAGACGGAGTTAAATTTGGGTCCCTGGTCACTGATAGTCTCATGGGGAACACCATGAAGCGCAAACACATGCATGAAGAAGGGCCTGGTCATCTCAGCCGCGGTTATTGATTTCTGCAAGGAATGAAGTGGGCGAACTTCGTAAAATGGTCCACCACCATGATGGCATTGTAACCATCAGAGACTGGTAGTTCCACAATGAAATTCACTGATAGGGAGGTCCAGGGCCCTTTTGCCTTTTAACTGGTACCAAAAATTCTGCTAAAGGTTGCCTTTTTGGCTTCATTTGTTTGCATATTAAACACTCCTTACAATACCGCCCCACCTGAGCAGGCACTCCCTTCCAATTATACATGCAGCATATTAAACCCAACGCCTTTGCTTTCCCAGGATGACCAATGGTGAGTCTATAATGATGGTCCCGGATGATTTCCAGGCGAAGTGGGCAAACAGGAACCTATAGGCGCCCCTGAAACCATACCATCTCATCCTTCACGTGGTAACCCATGGAGAGATCCTCTTGATTCAGCTTGCACTTCGCAAGTAACATAGTATTTGGCTGCTAGCGGCTGAGAAAGGACTATTTTCCTGAACATACTATATAACTCCACGTTTTCCAGAGGTGCAAGTGCTGGCCCGTTGGCCAGGGGAGAGGGAAGTTGCAACAGAATTTTACTTGGAGGAATCATAACCTGTGTGTTGTGCACTTCTAACTCCTTGGGATCAGGTGCAAAAGCAGGGTTGCGGCTCAAAGCATCCGCCAAACCATTATCCTTGCCTTTGGTGAACTCATAAGTGAATGCGAATTGGACAATGGTCTCATGCCAACGAGTCTGCCTTGGGGTTAGGAATGAGGAGCGCGGTAGTACAGCAAGGCACGGTGGTCTGTACATACCTGGAAAGGTTGGGATGAGCCATGTAAGTGGTGATGCCAATAAGTCTGCGCCTCCATCAATGCCAATATATCCTTATTATAAACGGCGAAATTAACTCTGGCAAAGACATTTTCCTAGAAAAATATCCCACCAGATAATCTCTATCCCATCTTCGCCTATTTGTAACAAGGCAGCCGCTATGGCGAAGTTGGAGGCATCAGTTGACACAATGAACTCTTTGGAAGCGTCAACATGGTGAAGGATGGTCGTGGACAACAGAGTGCACTTCACAGCTTGGAAAGCATCCTCAAAAACGGGGGACCACTGAAGCACTTTTGCAACACAAGCCCTATACAAGGGCGCTGCCACCTCAGAAAGGTTTGGCCTGAACTTCTTAAGGATCGTACACGTCCCCAAAAAACTCCTCAATTCTTTTACTGAAGTAGGGGTAGGCCACTCACAAATCGCCTTATCCTTGTCTGGAGTTATCATGCGTCCTTGAACAAACACAACAGCCAAGAAAAGTGACCTGAGATGTGAAGAATTCACACTTGCATTATCTTCAGCGTGAGGCTGGCTGCCTTCACCCGCGCCACCACTTGCCGAAGGTGCATTGTATGGGACTCCTGTTTAGGGGAAAACAGCAGGATATAATCCATGTAGGCAACCGCGCATACCCCAAAAAAAGTCTCCCAACGCTGCATCAATGCGGCGTTGAAAGATGGCAGGAGAATTCTTAAGCCCAAAGGGCATGACCCAAAACTGGAAAATCCCTTTTCTGGTACGGAAGGCGGTTATCCACTCTTGTCCCTTTTTAATATGAATTTGATTTAATTCATTGAGGCAATCCAACTTGGAAAAGACCTTAGACTTCTCCACGTAGCGCGCAAACTGAGAGTCCAAAGTGATGGGATGTAGATCTGTACAGTGACGTTGTTAAGGTTCCCATAATCCACACATGGGCGCAGAGTAACATCAGACTTCTCAACAAAAAGAAGTGGAGAGCATACAGGGGAGGTACGCTGAAAAATCGCACCTTTGACTAACTGTTCCTTCACCCACACATCCAATGCCTCTTCCCCCCGAAAAGTCAATGGGTAAATGGGAGATGATATATGCACCTGATCCACAGTGAGCAAGAAGTCACAATCAAACTCAGAGTGCTCAGGTAGTGCGGTAGCGGATTCTGCATCAAAAGAGTATTCCAAACCCTCCAAGCAATAAGGTATATAAACTTCCACTGAGGGCTTCCGCAAAGGGGCAAGGCTATAAGGAAAAAGGTGGGGCCAATGGGGCAATTCACCCTGGGCGTTCTCTTCCAACAAAGGCACAACGAATGTGTGACCATTCTTCATGGTGAGGGACAGGTTATTCTCCTTCAGGTTGGTTCTAACGTCAAACTTTCGCCACCACTCCACACCCAAAATGATAGATAACAGGAGGTTTTTGACCGCACTGAAGTGATCAGATAAGTGGTACTAGCTAACCTGATAGTCCACTGTCCCAATGATCTTTAGAGTGGGAATACCTTGTGACGCCCCTCCCCTAACCATATTAACTGGCAAGTAACTCAACCCAAAGGTAGTCGGCTAGGTACTGGTCCATAAAGTTTCCAGAGGCGCCAGTATCCACCAAAAATAGTAGTGGTGAGCTTCCCTAAAGGGGAGGAGAGGGTAGCAGTTTTAGAAAATACCCGGAATGGTCTTTATTTATGGTAGAAAATGACAACACCTCACCAAAAAATTCTTCCTCTTGCTCAAGCAAGCCATCAGATTTTTTTTGGAATCAAAAAAGGGGGAGGGATAGTTGGCCACTCTTAATATTGAGGCCACATACCCCACCATGCCTTCTGCAGGTGCATATACTTTATCATATTGTAAACGAAGTTCTTTCTCTGCTTCCTGAGTGCCCCAGATCATATTTGGGATCAAACGAGGGTTCTCAGGGGGGATTTGATATACGGGAATAGGGTTCTTATCCAAGCCATAAAAGCTAAGAAACGGCTCAGAGGTTTGGATAGGACTATCATCATAAAACGCGTTTTCAGACATGAATGACACTATTCCCCTAACTGCAACGGAATTCATGATGTTATCCAAGGCCAACACCCCCAGGCCCATCTGCGCCAATTCCGCTGGCATCATCTGAATGCGCTGTCAAAGGAAAACTCATTAATTGGAATGGAAATCGATTATTTTGGAAGAAAGTTAGGGAATTGTGACTTTTTGAAATTAAAGCGTCCGTATCCACCAGGTACAAGCATGAAGGGTGGATAGTTTCCAGTTGAAATCAACCATAATAGCGCCAAGTTGCTCCAACCTTCTGGAAAAAGAGGAAACAGCGGTGCAGCTAAAAACAGCTAAAGCCCACAGCTGGCACCTAGTGTTTCCAATTCAGAAAAGTTCCACACAGAAAACGTTTGTGCACATAGGAAAAAGGGGTTGGTTGACTAATGTAAGGAGAGTGTCGATAACTCTCCTGAGCCCAGCGTAGTAGTGCACGGTGCACATGGCCAACGCAAGGGAACTAGCCATTAGTTCCAAAGTTATTAGAGCCCAGAAGAGGGTGCTGGAGCAATAATAGCTCAAGCAAAGAAATGCGATATGTAACTCTCCAAAAACATCACGGTGTGCATAGGAAGAAGGGTTAAACGACCCAGGTTGGAGGGTACCTGGGCAAATCAACGGTGCAAGAGGTGATAACCTGAGTGTCCAAAACGGCAAGGTTAATGGAGCGTGAGACCTCATCGAAGAGGTTTGCTCACAGGATTATTAGAAATTACATAAAAAAAATGGTAAAGTGGGAAAAGGATTATTTGGGAAGTCAACCAACAAGGAATTTTGGTCAGGGAAAACATATTTAAACATCAACGGGGGAATAAGGAGTTTGCATAAGTGGACCCAAGCACGAAACCACCAATAGGCACACGCTACCATTCAGATTGGTAGAATATGCAAAAACTGATTTCACTTGTGTAATTGATTGAAGGTGGATTCGACCCAAACATATGATTTTGTAAATGGAACGGGTTTTGAAACCCCATTCCTTAACAAACTGAGCTAAACCATCTGCCTTCGTTATGTAGACTGTTCTTTTTAATGCCTGGGCCATAGTAAGGGACTGGGTATTTGGCACCCCAGTAGTTCCAACCTGGGCATATTTTTCCCGTACCCAGCATTTGTCTAGGGTATGCCTCAGGTCAGGAGGGCCTGTAACTTCACTTATGGGCCTCCTGGCGCCCAGCCTTATCCTTGGGGTTGGTCCTCACTATGATATCATCTACACATGACACCCCTCATGGGTAAAAATGTGCCCTTTAGTTGGAAACCCGAGTGGCAGCAGGTGTCTGAGTCAATCAAAGAGGTGTTTTTATCTCCCCCTGTCCTAAAACACATGGATCCCTCCAAACCATATATTGTTGCTTTTGATACCTCATCTGTGGCAGTGAGGCGGTTCTGCTCCAGGAGCAAGATGGCTTGGAACATCTGGTCGCCCAGTTTTCCTAAAAAATTTCCTCCACTGAACAATCATGGGCCATCTATGGTAAGGAGTTGGCAGCCATAACATGGGCGTTAACTCATTGGCAGTATCTGTTACAGGGTGCCCAACATGAGTTTACTGCTTAAAGACCACCAAGCACTTCTGTAATTCTTGTAAACCCCAAAAGTTTTACATCATCAAGCTCATACCTATTGGGACTTATGCAGCTTCAATTTTAAATAAGAATTCGTCAAAGGTGCGTTAAATGTGCTTCCCAATTTTTATCCGCAATCTGGCTCACTGCCCCATGGACTCAGATGAAGAGGGCCTATTTACCATGATACCTACCACCTAAATTTTATCTACTGCACCACCCATGATCATGGCATTAGACTTGGCCCCCAATTCCCCGCTTATTTCACAATTTTATCAGTTCAAATGACCGGCACCAAAGTAGTGGAGTTGCTAAACCAATTGTCCCCTCAAACTCATAAACATTTCCTATACTCCTTGGTGGAACGTCTCATCTATTTTTGGCCAATGGTTTGGGTTCCCCTCTCTTCAGAGCGGAGGTGTTTTGGACACATCATGACCCTCCCACAATTAGCCACCCAGGTAATAATAAATGTACCGAGTTGATCAAGCGGACTTTTAATTGGGCAGCTTATCAAAGGGAGTACATGCCTGGATCGCCGATTGTGTTACTTGCACATGAGCCAAGTTAGATTGATCAGGAAGGAAGGGTCTTCTCCACCCTTTACAACAGGCAGAAGGTCCATGGACATAAGTGTCAGTGGATTTTATTGTTACACTTCCCTGTTCTAATGGATTCACAGCGGTGATGGTGGTGGCCAATTGGTTTACTAAACTTTCCTTATTTATCCCAAGCTCCTCCATTATTACATCGGAAGAAAAGCTTGTCTCTTCGTAAGCCATGTGTTCTCTATGTTTGGTTTCCCGCAGGAGATCATCAGTGACCGTGGACCCCAGTTTACAGCGCGTTTCTGGAATGAGATTTTATCTATCTTGAAAATTACCCCCTGCCATTCCACTGTATATCATCCCCAGTACAATGGACAAACCAAGCGGGATAACCAAATTTTGGAACAGCTTTGCATTGTAATGCGGCGGCCACACAACTTACCTAGGCCAATGACTTCCCCCTCGCCCAATTTGTCTATAATAACGGAACTAACGCCTCTACGGGGTTAAATCCCTATAAAGTGACGTTGAGGTATAATACCTCATTTTCTGTCTGTCCCTGTCTGTGCCCAGAGGTCCCTGCTGCCGCAGAACATGTTGAACACATTCAGTCGACACAGTCCTTAGTTTGGGAGCATCTCACAAAGGCTATCAATTATAATAAGTGGTTTGCAGATCAAAACTGGCTTCCTGGTTATGATATCGCGGTGGGCTCATATGTTATGTTAGATACACGTCATTTGCAGATGCAGGTATCTTTCCAGAAGTTTGCAAGAAAGCGTTCAGGTCCCCACCTGGTGGAGGAAGACTTGGGAAATGGTGCTTTCTGGTTAAAGTTGACATCTCACTGGAAACAGCACCCTGTTTTCCACGTATCTCAGCTGTCCCCATTCATGGGATTATTCCCACCAATCTGGAGCCAATAGTGGTCAGGGTTGCAGACGAAGCTGAGGTGGAAAACATATTAGCATCCCAAAAATCAAGGCAGTCAGTTCAGTATCTCGTCAAATGGAAGGGTTATCCAGCCTATAAAAACAGTTGGGTCAAGGCTCGTGATTGCGCAAATTGCATAGACTGGTTGAGGCGTTCCAAGAGTCCCATCTGGAAGCTCCCCGTCCCCCTCCAAAAGTTGAAACCTTGATGGAGATCAAATTGCCTAAGGCTCACAAAAATGTATACCTAATTCAGTTTCCCAGAGGTGGTGCCCTTCCTTTGGAAAAGAAAAGGGTAATGTAAGTCCAGGGGAATGTCCCCTGTGCATGGATCGGGCGACCTTCTTAATTTCAAGTAAAAAAGGTCCAAAGAGGGCGACTTTACCCCTAGTCACCCGGGGTGACCTTGCCCATGTGGAAGATGAGCGCTGCGTAACAGCTCTCCCTCTTGGGATTCTTCCCCCAGTACCCTCACTCATCTCAGCAAAACTTGTCTGCCAAATCGAGGAAATCTGCACCAAGATTACCAAATAGATGTTGAAAGGTCTGAAACGGATGGGAAGAAAGCCCAACGATCAGAAAACATATAGTTAAAAAGGGACAAATACTAATTTAATGGCTGGAATTGCCAATAGTTTAAACTCAGCCTGCAGCATGATCACCAATTCCAACCACCTCTTAAAATCTTCAGGGATGAGCCCCAATGTGCAGATGGTATCTCGGACACTATTGCAGACAGTTTGTATCCCCTATCCAATGAATTGGGAGTTGTACTCATTGTAACTTATTTGACCGAACAAATGCCCCAGTGACTGGGCATGGGCGGGTTGGGCATCACAACCCTGTTTCCAAACAATTGGGACCTCCCTACGTTGGGTGGCCCTGGGGAATTCCCATTGTTCATTGGGCCATATGCCATCACGCCAACTGACAGAAATGCAGTCAAGCCTAGGTTAAGGCGTTCATAGTTAAACTGACAGTGACTTGGCCTGCCACCGAATCCTTTGATGTCATTTCTAAATGAGATTACTTGCCCTTTCCCTGTAAAATTCGCCACGTTAGGTCAAGTTTGAGGGACCTGATCCCTGCTTGGAGCCACTACAATTGAACACTATTTAATCAGTCGCATTGCACTGAGGGGATTTGTTGGTTGATTTTCTTCATTTATCTTTCCAATAAAACCCTTTATCCAAAAATTCTAATTTTATATACTGAAATCCAAACCGCCCTTTGTCTAGTATTCCATCAAATTCTCAGAGTTTATGGCCATGTTTGCCTGATATTTTGCTAGGTGCCAATACACTTATGGCTAATGGGTAATTAATGGCTGAACTCCTTCCTAGTTCTAACCATCGTATCAGCAGAAGTGCCACTGGCACTCAGGTTTGCCTTTTAGGTGCTTCAGCACTTGAGCTGGCAGGCCAGTCTAAAAATAATTTGTGTTTGCCTGACACTGCCTGGTTCATTGCCAGGTTTCTCATCACGCTCAATGCAAATCAATAAGCATTTTTCCCCAACTTCCACGCCATACAAATTCATTTGAGAAGTAATGCTTCTGGCATTCTGGCTTGCTTTTTGGGTGCTTCTACATACTGACTGACAGGCCAGTCCAAATTTCTTATGGCGTTTCTCTGACACCTGTAGTACAATCATTGGGTTGATATGGCAAATTGTTTGCCCCCTTAAACTGCTCCCACATGAACCACCGGTGTGCCAGGGCTCATTTTCCCAGACCATATGGAGATCAGCGTATTATTAGCTAACCTTCAAACGCCTGATTTAAAAGAAGCGACACCAAGTTGTCACTTTCTTACACATTCTATTGACAGAAGAGATGAGAGATGTTTATGAGTTTGAAATGTCAGATTTTAGGTTGGAGGGATAATTGTGAGGCCATCCACTTGGGCATACCCTGAGAGTCCCCTGTTAGCCTGTTGGAGAAGGAGAAGGACCAAGCGATGGCTCTATTCAAGAAATATAAATAATCTTCACAAAAGACGACCTAATTTGGGATGTGCCAAGAACATGGTACGCCATAGTAACATATGATCCCACCCACTAATCTGCCTGGCACGATTCTGATATGATTGGATGATAAGCCCATAATCATTATGGTGGACTGATTAGAATCTGCCAATATTGTTTGTGTTAGATTATTTGAGCGCCTTGAGAAGAGGCGATATTAGGTTTGAATGGATGATTATTGGTTCACTTCCAAATGAGGCTATTAGGATATGTTGATGCATAATGAATAGTTGGTAATTCGCCTCAAACTAAGCAATCGTGAATTCAATGAATGAAGATTTTCTGGAACCAATGTGATATGGCGGAACTGAATAGCTAATCCATGGAAATGGTATCATCTGAAGTCACTGAGATATAAGTTAGATGAAACAATTGAAAAAGGAGTATTATTAATACTTTAGAGCAAGTGTAACAGCAAGGATCCGCTGTATTTATTAAATTAAATTAAATAGTGTCTTCGAGGCAATTACTCCATCTATATTTTAGTTCATTACTTTGTTTTAAAGCCAACACTCATCATATTGTTGGTCCTATTTCTTGTGAGCTGAACCATGTGCAAGACCCCTTCGGCATATCTCTGAGATACCACCGAATTTATAACACTGCATTTGATCTATCTGCTGGTCCAGGATGGTAGATGAAGAAGTCAATGAAAGATCAACCACTAGTGTAGAGAGACAAGCTACTACTGTAAAAGTCCATGGCATCACCAGTTTTAATAGTGAAAAGCAGGATGGTTCCAATCAAGTGGTAATTGATTACTGGAACCTCAACAACATAACAAAGAAGGACTCATACCCTCTCTCACATATTGACGATGTATTTGACTGGCTTGGTGTAGGTAAATACTTTTCCGCCATGAATCTGATCTCTAGCTACTGAAAATATAGATCTGCCACGGGAAGAGCATTAGAAGTGTACCATCATAATAATGCAAGAGCTGTTTTAGCCCATATGAATGCTGCAAGGGCTATGCAACGCCCCTGCCACATTCTAAAGTGTCATGTAACCTGTTTATTATAGTCAGACTGGGCTTCCAGCCTGGGTGTGTAACAATCTAATAGAAAGCCCAGAATGCCTGTGCCATAGCAGTTCTGATTACTAGTAGGAGGGATGCCCTATAATTCTTGTGAGGAAAATAAAAATTAAAGTACATTAAAAAGCCCCCATAGCTAACCAGATAGCTGCAATATGGCAAACATGGGCCTTGATGCGACAACCCCAAGGGCATGGGAGGCAGGGAGAATGACCAAATTTCCTGGGTTGGTGGTGGTTGACCTTTTTTGCTCAGTTCTAAAACTATTCTGGCTCATTTTCATATAAATAAAAGTCCTAAAAATTGATGAAAATTTTAGATTTGGAGAATTGCTGATTGGGTTCACAAATTAAATTTATTTAATTTGATTTAAAGGTTGGGTGGCCTCAGGATTGTCTTGCGCCATATGAGGTGTTTTGCAATGTGTTGAGGGGCCAGAAACGTAATTGATATGGCGGATCGTTTTTATAAAATGATTTAGGCCATAGAAGCTCAAAGTAAGATGACTCAAATAATCTGTAGTCTGGTTTCTTTCTCACAGTTGTGAGAATGACAGTTCCTCGCCCCAAAAAGAATTGAAATTGGCAGAAGAGAAGGTCTAGTTTTGCCCAAATTGCGCCAAACTACCATTAGAACGGTGGGACAAATTTAGTTTAAATTCTCTAACTATCTCACATAAAGGGTGGCGGAACTGTGGACTGTCCACCATATGCCAAAGAGGGCCAGGTCGTTGAACAGACTTTGTCAAATCTTAAAGCTCTTCAGATGTGGCAGATTGGCATCGCACACATATGTAATATCCTTTTATCATTGGATCACCATTTGGTGGTTCGCTGGATCAATGGATCAGAGGTACCACTTGACAACCATTGTTCCTATAATACATCTCATGGCATATTTTTCTGGCTTTAGCAAAAATATTTTAGAAGCAAGGTGGAGTCCATAGAATAGAATTTTTGAAAATAATCAGTTTTATTTAAATGTCAAGGAAAAAATGGACTGAAAACTGCCCCTTCTTAGAGGCAGTTGTCTTATATTCTTGAAAGTAGGGAAAGGGGGTCACGGGAAATCCAAAACAGGTGTATCTGATGTGCCTGTGGTTAAACAGCCTGGTCTTGGGGAGTTGTCAGCTAGCTTATGTATCAAATTCTAGAAGCTCTGGCAATGTAATTCCATGATCTGTGAAAGAAGGGCCCTCACTGGTCCAAACTTGAATGGACAGGCTTGGATTAGAGGGGTGACGGAATTGAATTTAGCCAGAGTCATTTTTGCAAGGGTTAAAAGAAATTTTAAAATTTCTTCAAGAACAAATTATTGACTTAAATTGACACTCCAGAACCCAGAATTTTTGTTTCATGTTCTGGACCGGGTTTTCTGACTCAGGAACAAATTTCCTTAGGTTTGAGGTCTAATTTTTCAATTTTCAAGGAAGTGGGGTATGGTGGGGTGGAGGCCAGGAAAGGGGTGGAGGTGCTGCTGGTGGCCTCTATCCTGGATTACCTCCTACAAACCTCCTTTATTAATTAACAAGAGAAGCAGCCAAGGGGGTGCAGTGGAGGAAATTTTGGGGATAATGCTATTACCCAACGTTCATCAATAACGTAGTCCAAGTCGCCCAGTTGGGACAAGAGCTCCACAGGAGCATTAAATCCCTTCTTCTTTCAATATGAGACCTTTTTCACAATCTAGTTCAAGAGGTGAGTCTCCAGACTTTCATAACGGCCCATGGGCATCATAATGAAAGATCTTAAGATCTCATGCGTTTTGCCATACCTAGATAATTACAACGTTTTTTTAGGACGTTTGGCAAACATTTGCAGCACAAAGATGTTTTATGACTTACTCCACTGATTTTAAATTAAGCCCTGAAAATTCAATTTTTTAAAAAAACAGCTTATGTATCTGGGCTACATTATTGACAAAAAGGGCCTATGGCACCAGATTGCCAAAGTTGAGGCCATCAATAAGATGAGACGCCAACCAGTAAGCAAGACATCCAGGTCTTCTTGGTGTTGGCCAGCTATTACCAGCAGTTCATACAGAAATTTCAGTATGATATTGGACCCGCTATTCTATCTTTTGAAGAGTGGCATCCAATTCAAATGGACGTTGACCTGCCAGCTGGTGTTCAACTGACTCTGCACCTGTATCACCTCAGTGTTGATTTTAATTTATCCAAATTTCAATAAGTCATTTGTGATACAGATAGGAGCATCTCTTACTGCCATAGGGGCTGAGTTGTCTTAGCGTGACTATGAAGGGGTAGAACGTCCCATGCATATTGCAGTCAAATGCTAGATGTACACAAGCAGTGTTATGTAGCACCAATAAAGAATGTCTAGCGGTGATCTACGCCTGCAAGCAATTTAGGGTCTACATCAATAGAGTGCATTTCAAGGTGATAACTGACCACTACTTGCTTAGATGGCTCCAGAACCTCAAGGATCTGGAGGGGCGCCTAGCATGCTGGGCGCTGAAGTTGCAGGCTTATGACTTCAAGATAGAAAAACAGCTTGGAGTCAAACATCAAAACACTGACAGACTGTCTTGACAACTCACCATTCATTGGCTGCCAAACTGGCTGATGGCCTATATGACAAGATGTGGAGCAATACTATGATAATGTACCTGAAGAAGTACAACGCGTTCTAGTCCACATGATGAAGAACACCGCCATCAGGAACAGGAAATTTTCTAAACTAACTAGAGACCACGAGTATATTATATAGTGACCAGCCAAATGTACAGACCTGATCATCAAGGCCCATAAAGCCACAAGCCATGGAGGATTCAGATTTATATATGAGCAATTGAAACAAAACATAAACTGAGAATTGATGCACTTCAAATCCACAAAGCTCTCAGCTGCTGTAGTGAGTGTCAAGCAGAAGCGCTGTACTAGACAAGCACCTCGTATCAACTGGTCAAACTAGATTTTGTGTTCCATACCATTTTGATTGATGTTATGGGGCCATTAACCACCAGCGGGGGTTAGTCCAAGTAATTGTGGTCTACATTGTTCACCTTATAAAATAATTTAAAAACAAGCTGATTAGGTATCTGGGGGCTGCAATGACTGTCAAGTTTTTTTTAGAGAAAGTCATTTACAAACTTGGGTGTCCACAGTCCCTTCTGACAGATAATAGAACTAACTTCATTTTCCAGGTGGTCACAAAATTTAACAATCAGATGTTTCTGGAGAGTCCTATCGGCATCCTATTGCCCCAAAAATAATGGACAGGTGGAACAAGTCAATATTACATTAATTAGTATTCTACAGAAAATATATGTTGGGCAAATTGGCTTGTTGGAACCTCCTCTTGCTTTCCGCCATCTTCGCTTACACCATTGTGTTCCACTAATATACAGGAAGTTTAACATTCCATATATTGTATGGATGAAAACCCGCACTATTTTTTTTAGTACTAGATGGTTGAAAACCCGCACTATTTCTGATCTTATATTTCTGTTTTCACAGAGAAATAATGACTCCCAGTCAATATTTGGAATATATTGTTTAAACATTGATCAACCTCCAAACTGAGGATTACAAAAATGCGCTAGCCCAAAAAAGAGATTCAGGGAGCATGACAACCAGAACTGCCATCCCCCGCCCTGCTTCTGCATAGGGTGAGTGAGGCTTTACTATGACAATCATGAATTCAACTGGACAAACAAGCTAAAACATATCTGGAAAGAACTTTTGTTGTTATCAAAAAGACTTTGACTGATATGTACACAATCAAGGACTCTTCAAAAGGGCATATTATCTTTCAAGTAAATGGTAATATTTTTGAAGTGATTTCAGCAGGACGGTGCACTGCCAGCCCCACTAATCAATAATCTCACCACCAACTGTGGCTAATTAGTTGATCCCATAGGTTTGGTCAATTAGGAGAAACGTTGTGATTTTAAATTTTAGCTAACCAGAGGATATTGACTTCTGAAACAATTCGTTACCGCCATATAGAACTTAATAAAACCCTTATACCACTAACAATATCTCCCAGCAGATTGCTCCCCATTGATCCACTGTAATATTATTATGAGCATTTTCTGACCCCAAAATTAAGTCTAATGATTTGTTTAATATATGATCCAAATTCTTTGACAGATTAAATTATACTAAACTATTAACTGATCTTCCCATCTCAAAACCCTGTTTCATTCCTGTCAAGGACTACCAAAATCACCCAGTTGGTTCCTCCATGAGTGTTCCAGCCAATTAGATGAATTACTAGAATTATTTAGCTGAGTACACCACATATTATCCTGCTGGCAATCACATTCCACTTAGGAGGTTTATTAACCTCAAGCCAAATACTTACAATAATGTCAGCAACCTATCAATAGACAAAAAAAGGAAGCGTAGGAAGATTGAGGCATCACAGTGAAGTCTAGTGCACCAACTATCATAAGAGGCCTTGACTTATATATTGGATAGCAGATTAGACAGGGACATATGTGGTAACGCACATTCTGGTTATTGATTTCATCAGTGAACCTTCAGTTTATAAATAAGACAAATCTCTAGCACTGGCAGTACCCAACGAGAATATGGCAGATTCAGGGAATTTGCATTTTGATAAGGCATTTTTTGTAGCAACTACACGTTTATTTTGGAGTATACTGTCCTCATACAATCTTACTGCTTGTGTGCAATGTTGCCTGTGCAGACTTTACCCAGTTTCTTTACTAATTGCAACACTGAGAACTTGTCCATTATTGTTTTCTCAAGTATTTCATTGTTCTCTGTAACTTCCAGATCTGGATACAGCAGGTGGCTCATGCGATGCTTTGACTTGAGGATTTTCATCAAATTTTGCAATAATCAAACTTTCCGCTCTGATGTCCTTTGAAGTTGCTTCATCTTTTTTTTTGAGATTTTTGATTGTTGCATCTTATTAATTTTTATTTGAGGCAAGCCAATCAGGGGACGGACATTACCAAAATAGAGAAAGAAAGTATTGACATGAAACCAGAGCAGGGTCAACTACCTCAATGAAAGTTTTCCACCTCCATGTTGAGACTCAGATTTTTCTGGTTACGTCATGGGTAAGGTTTTCATGTTATTAGACCTACTAACTGCCAATAGCTTCCTTAATCTGGAACCCCAATCAATGTGTGGATGGTGGGAGTTGAACCTGCAACCTTCAGATTGGTAGCCGTATGCCCTATTGACTTGCCTTCCACCCCCATTGATTGTTGCATCTTTAAATTTGTTTGAGGTATGCCAACCAGGGGATGGACATCACCGAAATGGAAGCAGTAAAACTAAACAAATCAAAAAAACCTGAACTAATCGCCTATAACGGGAAGCAAAACACCAACAAAAGTTAAACAACCAGCCAGGTGGCACAGCAGCAAACTGCTTATCCTACCATGGAAGAAGGGGGAAGGGGATCAGGGGGCTCATCCATTGTATCCTTTTCATACAAAGTGCGAGCCAAGGCAGAGAGCAAGGGCGTGGGTTTATCAGAGATTTGGGGTTGAGATTTCAGAGGATTGGTTGTTAATAGAAATCATCATCATCATAAATGTCACTCAGGTAAGTGGATAAGCACTATCCATTTAAATACGGATGGTAGGAAGTTGGGAAACTAAAGCAGTGTTAGTGTGGATTACTTTTGTCTTTAATTGTGAAGCTGCTACCACTTTCTGAATGGCATCTGAAGAATGTTTATGTAGCTTGAGAATGGTTTTTTTTGCTATGAGGGGCAGGTCTGGGAAAGAATGGGAGGGGGAAGACCTTTGGACAGTTTCATAACTGTTTGGGATAAAGTATTCTGGAGAAAATTTTATCAGGTTGGGCAGTAGCTGCCACAGAGAAATGGTGTTGGGTGCATAACAAATCGCCATTTGGGTGTGGGACATATTAGCACCGAGGGATCTCAATGGGGGTTGTGTAGGGATAGACATTATCTAAAATCAGCTTTTAAATCTTCAATCACATTACCTAATTCACCAGTTTCATTCAATGAGGACCTTGGGTTCAAGTCTTACAAGTATAATACTTCCTCAATAGGGATGGCTGAGGCTGGCAACAGGGTTGGAGCTTGGGAGCAAATTGTTGTTCAAGCAAAATCCTGATTGGTGGGAGCATTAGTGACTCCAAACTTAGGATGAGTCTGATTGGCTGCTGTAGATGCAGCCATGGAAGCAGGCTTTGTAAGAGGTGGAGGTAAAATTGCCCCCATTCTGAGAGGGCCGCAGGGTGGCTGGCAGACGAGGAGTTGGTGGCTGAGACTGTAGTGGTGACAGAGGCAGCGAAGTAGGGCAACTCTACTTTGAGTGGTCCAACTTGAAGCAGGATATACAGATGATCTTCCCACCCTAGACATGGGACCAGAATGGGTAGTCAGGGGCAGAAGCAACGAAGGAGCGTGGGGGGAATCTAGTTGACTATATTAGTAAATTAGGGCTGATCGTGGCTAAAGCCCAAGGCCCAATGAGGTGTGTGGCTCCATTGGGGACCACAGATTGAAGGATGGGGTCAGCGCCATAGGCCGCCAAACCTGTCATCAGCTCCGGATGGAGAACTTCCAGGGGAAGGTGAGTGGGCAGTCCAGTGAACTGAACCACCGTCGTGGAGTCAGTGGGGAGCTGGGTGCACGTTGTGGGAATTGAGGTGCCCTGGAAAACCAGGGGCTCAGTTTTTGCAGTGGCAGCATCAGCTTTGCTTGTGAAATCAAGGTCAAAGTACCCCTCATAGGGCAGAAATTTATGAAGCTTGATGTTAGCACCACCACCTGTGTTAATTCAATTATGGGTCTGTCTGCATATGGGAAAAACTTCCCATATTTGACCTGCGGCTGAAATGCATGCAATAGCAGGGCAAGAAGAGAGGGCAACTGGGCACTATCTGGGACCAAGTGAGGTGAACGGCAAGATTCTTGGGCAGAATGACCAACCTAAGGATTGGGTAGGACTGAAAAAAATTAGTCTGAGCGTGTTTTACCTCCAAATGGAAAATGCTGGGTGGGGTTTCGCCGCTGCCCCACATTGGAGCAGCAGGCGGTGAAGCCGTGGACATCAGTGGGTTAGGGCGAGGCTAGCTGAATTGCTTTTCAGTTATGTAATTTCACAAAATGTACTCAAAATTGGGTTCAAGAAGTTGATTGTTGCATCTTCAATTTATTGTGGGGAAGGCTGACCAGGGGATGGATACTTCCGATAAGACACAAGGAAAATGAAACGCAGTAATAGGGGGGCACCCTAGAAAAGCTAATGCTGTCTCCTGTTGCCAGCGGGAACGCCACTACTGGGAGGGGGGAACGTATATTGGTGCCAGAGCCACGATTGAGCACGTGTGGAGGAAGGGGTCAGATGTGATGAACCATATCAAGAACCATGAGGAGACCAACTGACGGCAACGCGGTGGGAGGTAACCAAATAATCACGCTTGAAAGTGGTCCACTAAGTGCGACCAGAATCGGCGGACAGCTTCTGGAAGGGTGGAAGTGGAGCCTGCGATGGCATCCAAGACAATCGTGTGGAAAGTCCACATGGCGATTGTGACCACCAAAGCATGGAGGGAGGGTAGAATAGGGGAGACCATATATAAAGCAAACATATCCCTAGACAAACTGAAGGGATGTGCCTGATCCTGGCAAAGCAAACGTTTCACCTCACGCCAGATTGCTTTAGATGTAGGGCACTTCTCCAGGCGGTGAAACAGCGTTCCATACTGGCCACACATGACACAGGATGAGTGCAAAGCGTTAGAGCACTCGGCAGTGTGGTACACCAGCCTCAAGCAGCGCCACACGTGGGAACAGATATGAGGCTGCAGAAGAGGGTGGTGGGCGTATTTCCAAATTGTTTTCTGGGATTCAAGGGAATAAGGGATGTCCATCATGTCCAGGTAGTCCACCCTGGCCAAGACATGAGGCCTCGTGGGTATCAAGCCGTCCAGAATGGGTAGTCCCTGTACCTCCTGGGTGAACTAAGGAGAGGGGCGCCCCCTCTGTGCAGTGTGTCCACAGATACAAATTCTCCACTCAGCACTCCGCATGGAGAGAATGATTCGTTTGTAGTGGGTTTTAGTCCCATGAGGACCTGTGGCCAATGTGTGTGATGCGAGGTATTTCATCAGGGAGTGGAGGTTTGAAGGAGTGTTGAGGCCAGGGCTCAGGAGAAGTTGGAGCAGGCCGTTCTGGGACCAGTGTTGGGATGGGAGTGTAGGAGCGGTGACAGCTGCGATCCAGGCGCCCAGGATCTTGGCAGCATGGGCGTCAAAGTTGAGTAGGCCCATGCCTCCACTATGGCGAGGGCCAAACATGACCTCTAGTCGCACTGGCGGTGGGCGGCCTGACCAAAGCCACCCTTACAGAAAAGCGTATAGTGACTTGAAGAAACCTGGGGAGAAGGCGATGGCGTGGGCCCCAAACCAAACTTTGGAAAGAAGCATAGAGTTGGCTAGTACAACCCTGCCGGTAAGGGAAGTAGGGTGGGCTTTGAGGGAGGCGATGCGCTTCTTCACGTTGTCCAGAATATGGTTTTCCATCACCGTTGAGGCATACCCGCCTGCCTCCAACCACACCCCTAAATGGCGGACTGGCCCAACGTTAGGGCGCGGCACAAAAGGGAGCATAAGTGGGGAAGTGTGAGATGGGCGGGGAAAGCAAGCGCGCGTGCTAGCAGACAGGATGGATTGGAAACAGGGCGGTGTTGCCCAGTGGGATTGATACTGACCAAGGAGAATGATTTTGGTTTTGGAGGTGTTGAGTGCAGCAGTACTTACCCTGGAGTAAAACTGGATAAGAGCTTCAAGCGTGCGTGCATCATGATTGTTAGACACCCCAACCACACAGTCATCAGCAATGCCAACATTTTGACCGGGGCTTGGCCTTGCACTTGGACCCCAGCAAGGCGGGCATTAACGTTGTGAAGGAGTGGGTCCAGGCTGAAGTCATATAAGAGTGGGCTAAGGGGGTCCCCTTGGCGTAGTCCCCTTTGAGGGAGGACTATGTCCGTGAGAAAGCCAGGGCCACGCACAGCCATTGTGGCATATTCCGTCAGCAGCATCACCCAATTGATGAAGCGAGGGGGTAGGCAGAATTGGTGGAGGCAGGCCCTGAGGTATTCCCAGTTTACTCTATCATAGGCCTTCTGTTGGTCTAAAAATACAAGTGCACCAGAGGCTGTGGACTGACAAGCGTTGGCTACATTGTGCACGTTGTCCCAAATCGACCTTCTGGGTATGAAACCAAATTGTTCTGGGGAGATGGTAGCAGCGGCAACAATCCCTAGACGGTTAGCCATGATTTTAGTCAAAATTTTTGTGTCAGTGTTTGTTAGCGAAATGGGACGCCAGTTGGACAGGTCTAGCTTATCCCCTTTTTTGTGGAGCGTAATGGTGTAGGCCTCTTGCCCTCCTGGTAGGAGGCGCGTTTCCAAAAGGCTCTAGTTAAGAGAGGCAAACAACAGTGGGGATAAATATTTGAAGTACTTCTTATAGAACTCATAAGGAATGCCATCAGGGCCAGGGCATTTCCTATTTGGTGCACAGCAGATAGCGGACTAGAGTTCGTCTGGAGTGATCAAAGTCATCAACTCTGGGAAATGGGAAACGGTGCAGATGTGTGCACTATTGAGAAAATTCGCCATTTTGGTCGGCGGAATCAGGTAGGATCAGTTTAATTCAGAGTAAAAGTTTTGTATCTCAATCACAACTTTGGCCGGCATATCTGCTACGGAATTGTCAGGCCTTTGCACCTGTGTGCAGGCCAAGCTCTGGCGCGGTGCAAATAAACTTTGAAAAAAGCAAGTGGAGCATGTGTCACCCGTTGTGATGTGTTTAGCTTTGTGCTGAACACAAACCCGATGCTTGTATTGCCGCTCAAGTGAATTGAGGTGGGCGGCTACTTCCACCCACTTGCGGCCCCAAGCAGGGCTGTAGCCCTTGGCTGGGACGTTGGACTCCGGGTGGGCCAGCTCTGCCAGAGCGCGCGAGATGACCGCAGAGGTGGATTGTGAACATTGGGAGGACAGGTGGCGAGCCTGGTGGATTGTGACCGCCTTGAAGGCCGACCAGGTGGAATTTGGATCAGCGTAAAAATGGTGCTATAAACTCCAGATCCGTGGTCACAAATTCCATCCATGAGGAAAATCTGGCAATGCGATTTTGTCCAGGCAGAGTTTTCACCAATTTGGAGCCTGAGCAACGGGGTTGGGTATGTGGAAGGAAATCAAAACCAACCTGTGATCAGAGAAATCAATTTTCATTGTGGTGAAATGGGAAATTTGGGTACAAAATTTTAATAGCGTAAGGATAAGGTCAATGTGGGACATGGGCCTTAACTGGCCATTGTGGATGTGGGGGCGCGACATGCTTTTGAGAAGTGGAGCATGACATGGCAGCGTGTTGATCAACCCTAGGGTGGCCTTGAGGACGCGTAGTTCTATGTGTCCCTGTGGAGGGGAAGATGAGGAAGCCAGCGGTTAGTGAATGGGTTCAACCAACAGTTCATGTCACCAAAGATGAAAGGGTCAGGGGGTAATGGAAGGGACCTGACTGATGAAAAAAATTCCTGACATTCTCGTGCACATGTCAGTGAATAAATGTTGACAATAGCATGCACTACGTCAGCCCACAAAAAATTGACAACTAGGAAGCAGCCACTAAGGAAGGATTCAGATGATAAAAATTTAAAATAATTGTTTTTTCTAATAAGCACCCCACAGTGCTCAGACCAGAAGGATAGGGAAGAGAGGAGCATGGATTTCCATGTTTCCTCAGAACCGTGTGGACAGTGGGACTCCTGGATGGCCAGGATGTCCAGGGGTAAATGATGTTGTAAAAAACTCAGTTTCCTAGCCTGGGATGGCAAGGCCTTGAGTCTGGGGATGTTTAACATCCCTAAAGTAAAGGCTCCCCCATCACACCTTAGGTGCGAGGAGAAGAGCACCCAAGCCCTTCAGCCTTCTCATGTTCTCCACTGCACTTTTCAGCGCCTCAAGTATGTGATGCAATGTAGTCAGAAGAATGGGTAGCTTTAGCAGTTGGGTTTGCCTTGGCTTTTGCCTTCACTTTTTGTTTCCCCACTGCAGAACGAGAATTTTGCGGTGCATGCATTTTTGGTGAACCAACAAAAGTTTTTGAATTTTCAGCTAGAAGGTTGGAGACTGAGTCAGTTTCAATCGAGTCTTGGTCACATTGTTTAAATGACTTTGACTTACTCATTGGGGCTTCAGCGTGGGTGACCCAATCTGCTTGGGCATCCCAATCTGATTGGTCAAGAGATTCTTAAAGCTGCTTCTTCCGCGAAAGTCTCAATTTCCTCCTGGAGCTGGGAGGGCAGGATAGCGAAGGTGAGCTTGGCCGCCTCTTTGGCGGCCATCTTGCGGGCCTGTTTGGCCTTATTCCGCTCTTGTGGTAATATTGGGTGTACTAATAAGTAGCTACCTTGTGCTCCCCACGGGAAGGCCTCCTTTGTATCAGTGGTTGGTTCATAGTTGGTCTCCCCGGCGTTCATAGTTTCTGAGGGATGCTATTGGTATGTGATGCCCTCCTTGGAAGGGCAGGTATGTGCCTTGTGGCCAAACGCATCACAAAAGGCTCATATGGGAGGTGCGCTTTCCATGGTGACCCTGGTAGGGTGGGTGGCTTGCCCCTTGATAGTGACAAAAGAGGTGTGCAGTATTTGGTTTAGATCCTTCGCTATCCCCTCGTCTGGGGTTAGGACTTCAATTGCTTTGCCAGTGCACAGGTGTGGCATCAGCATAAATCATTGCATTTTGAAGGATTTTATTTCGCCATATATGGTGAGCTCAGCCTTCGGGTGTTGTTTAAGCACAGCGCGTTTGACCGTAGTGGGCAGAAAGTAGAAATTTACAAAAGTCTGGTTTGATCTTGTCCATCTGGTGCGCTTAGTTTTGATGACCCGCTGCTCATCTGGGAGGTCTAACACAACGCGCACCATTGCAATTTCGTCCCCTGCTTCCTTGCTTTCAAATCCAAGATCCAGCCAACCGCATGGCATAGAATGAGGTGCAACATACACTGCATTCAGGAAATGAGTGTGAAAATCCCCACAAAACTTTTCTCACATCACCATCTGCTGAACATCCAGGAATACCCGTACTCCATGTTCCACTGATGAAAGTGGTTGAGAGTGCAGCATATTGATGTACTAATTGCATAGCGCTTGCCAAACTAAAATTTCTGGGGAAATGGTTACCGCCAGTTTTTGTTAAGTCTGTCTATTCCTCTGGGTTCCCTGGGGCGTTTGTGAACATTAGATGTCATGGGGCCAACACCTGTGCCCTTTACCTTACTTGCCCAACTGCTCCCCGACATAGGCGCAGACTAATCTCCTCGGTGAGATTATCAAACTAATACCTGACTTGAATTGAATTTGTTTCAAAAGTGATAGCAACCAGAGAGAAAAGTTTAGAGTACCTTGATTGTTGCATCTTAGGGGTGATTAATTAATTTGTTTAGGGGATATTCTCTTGATCAAATGTGTAAAAATTTCTCTTTTGGTGATTTAGTTGCAATCTGCTGGTGCAATTGCAAACTTTTCAGACAATTGTCCCTGATCTTATCTATGTATGCCTTGTCAGAATCTGTAATGATAAAGGGGTCAGGGAGCCATCTTGCTTGGGTTTGAGGTAAGCATATTCTAGGGGGTGGCCACCCAATGATCATCAAGGGTATGACCCAAGTCCAGTATCCTCCCCAGTGTTAGTGCTCAGGGGACATTCCCTTTCTTCAAAAAAGGGGTGCAACATCATGTCCAGCCTAATGGCCATCGTGGGATCTTTATATTACCATTTTCTAGAAGTCCAGGTTCTACTCCCCCTCAGGGGCCTGTACCAATGTATAGTTTCTATGTGGTGAGTGAAGTTTGATGCAGCAATGTCTGTGGGTCTGGGCGGAGGTGGGGGCGTTAGTGCATCAGGCCTTTGGGTATGAAAGTCCTCTATCAGCTCTCAGTAGTTGGCGCAGTCTCTGACATGGAAGCATCTTTTCTTTTAAGCTAAATATTATTTCCATGCTACCAGGTATTGAATTCTCTGCCTAGCCCTCCTGGCGTGCAAGACCTTTTTCACCTCAGGTTCCCTTGATCTTTCAATCAGTACAGGTTTGACCTTGGCTGGTTTTCCCCTTCTAAGGGAGACAGCGCAGAGGCGTGGAAGGCTGTGTAGATTTTCCAATGGGGGGAGCTCCACGTGGAAGGACCCTCTGGGCCGGACCTTGATGATGGGAAGTGCTCCAGCTATTTGAACGCCAGTTTTTGGAATTTTACCTTGAGATGGAGAATCTTATTGCCTAACATCATAAAGTGCCAACCTAATAGTTCAGGTCTGGGCGGCATTTTTGGTCAGCAAATTTTTTGGCGTCCTTACCAGCTTTTGTATGCTTCTACACTTGTTAGTGTCTTTCAGATGTGTGCTGGAAAGCTTTCACCGTGGGTATGTTGGAGCTTATCTGGGGGAAAATGGTGAAAGAGGGTTGTAACTTAGGTTGGCGTACAGCAGCAACATCCCCTGTCAATGTGTGGAGGGAGTTATTATTTATGAATTGGGCTATAGGGATTTCGTCCGCCCAAGTGTTCTGAGAAACAAAAGCATTGCAGCAGAGGTATAAATTCAAGTGACTAGTTAGTCCTCTCCATTTGTCTGTAAGATTGTGAGTGGTATGCAGATGAAGGGTACAGTTTGATTTTTTAATGCCCCACATAGGGCACCCAGAATTCTGAGGTGAATTGGGGCTCTAGATTGCCACTTCTTGTGGCAAACCTAAAATTTTGAAAAAGTGAGATAAAAATAGTTAATCAATGCCATTGGGCGTGATTGTCTGAAGACAAGAATTATATATATATAGCATATGTTGTGAATCGGTCCACAACCACCATAATTGCATCAAATCCCTGTGAGGTCAGTAGGCATACATTAAAGTCTGACAACACCAAAGTATAAGGCCCTGAAGACTGTTGGAGTATATGTAAGAGTCCATATCTACCCATCCTGTTAAGTTCCACTTGTGCACATATGTAGCACTAGTCTACCAATAAGGCATATCCTTCATTAGATTGTTCCAGTCATACACTTATTTTATCAAGTTAATGCACTTTTTCTTGCCAGGAGTTTCCTATGGTTGGTGAGTTGCGATGTCACTTATAACTCATGGGTGTAAGAATTTTGGATACCCATAATCAGTTGCAAAAGTAAGTTACCAACTACTTTGTGAGTAGTCCAAGGGTTTTTCCTGCTAGTATCTTGTCTCTCAGGGAGTGTCCTTTAGGGTTTCAGTTTGGGCAACTAGCTCAGCCTTTAAGAGGGAGCCCTTGGTTTAATTGATTGAAAATGGTTCGAGGGATTGGTCAGGGCAGGGGCTGTAATGTAGGCGTTTTGCTCAGTAGTGTCCTTGATAAGCATTTTTATCAGTTGGAGGAGGGGTGATAGCAGCTATGGCATCCATTTCCATCAAAGGTTCTGTCAGGATTTTCTCTGGATGGATCACTGATACTAGTTTAGTGTCTTCCACAGGATCAGGTCTGGCTGATGGTCTTCTATTCAGGATATCTGGGATTATGTGAGTTGGCCCATGGATGAACTTAGAGTTAAAGTCAAAATTGAGAAGGTTGTGGTGCATCCTAACATGACAATTATCTGATTCTGTGGTTTGTGGTACTATGTCAGTGATTTGTGGTCTGTGCGCACTGTCACCATGTATTTTTCTCTGCAGCATTTATTTCCAATGCATCCATGATCAGCAGACGGTCACTAATTCCTTGATGTAAATTGCACACAAGCGTTTAGCGCCAGTGAGTTTTCTGGAGAAATATGCTATTGGGTGTTCATGTTCATTGTGCTCCTGCAGCAGAACAGCCCCTATGGTTTTTCTGAAGACGTTGCATGCTACAATGAACAGTTCTCTTCGGCAGCATAGTGCAGGATAGGCGCATTTGTGAAAACCTCATTAATGGTGTTGAACGCTCATTGGCATTCTTCCAATTAAATGATAGGCGCATTTTGCCCATTAGGGAAAGGAGGGGACAGCCAGCTCTAAGATTACTGGGGAGATTTTTATAACTTTGACTATTTCTAAAAAGCTGTAGAACTGCTTTTGCTTGGTGAGGTTGAAAATGCCCTTATAAATATTAGCTTTGAATGTGCTATGGCGTGCCCATATTAAAAAAAGTTTCCTAGTAATTGAATTTTTACTTGATAAATTCTCATTTTGAGAGCTTTGCAGATAGGCCTGTCCTTTGTAGGGCAGCGGCCAATGCTACCAAAGGCTTTTAATGTTGTTCAGGTGTAGGGAGTAAACCATAATGCTGTCAATGTATTCCACTTCAAACGTAAAATAAAGGTCTCCCTAAAGTGTGGTCAATGTCTCTTTGGAAGACAAAAAAGACATTTTTAGGCTTCATAGCATGACCTTGATCTGGTATATACTGTGACATGTTTGGATGGCTGTCAGACATCCTTGCCCCTCTTCTACTCAGACTTGATGGAGCGTGTTCACTAAGTTCAGCTATGAGGATAATTTAGATTTTGCAATAGCTTATGAGATTGTGGCCTCGGGTAGTAATGGATAGTGTTCAGGGACGGTGACGATGTTTAAGTGGCTGTAGTCCATTCATGGCCTCAGGGTACCGTCCAGTTTCTGGATAAACACTACTGGGGAGAACACTGGCAATGACGTTTTTATTATTTATTATTTTACCAACATCTTATCAATTTAAAGTTTAAAGGCTTGGTCTTTAGCAAAGGTGTAGGGGTAGAGTGGACAATTAATCTTGATGAGGTCCTCTGTCAAGCAAAAATTTGAGTTATTAGGAGTGGGGTGGCAGATAGGCTATATCATTAATTTTAAGGATCTTCATATAGGGTTTGAGGATATGGGGTATTGTGGACAATTTAATCATTGCTTTGGCGGAGGAGTATTCCATAGTTGCCACAATTGCATTGCCTTCTGTCAGGGTAGGGAGAAGAGTAATTTTGCCCGCGTGATAGAAGGATTAGAAGGCGATGATGTTCTGATTAAGGTTGATAGATACCCACTGCTGGCGCCACTAGCCTGCACCCAAGTTAATGGCGTAGAGTAGGTCTGTAACCTCTGAGATTAGTTTGGAATTGGATGTGGGCTGAGAATTGTAACAATCATGTAGGGGAAGTGTGATCATTAGTATTTGTGAAGATCCCATGACTGGGCCCCCTGTGGCAGTCGTTAGTTCCAAGGCCTGGGCTACCTTAAGGTTGATAAATTTACTGGGTGCGGTGGTATCCTTAGAAGCGTTTATTACAGTGCAATCATACCTACTGTAAAATCAATGGCAAGAAATAAGCACAGTCAAATATATTGCTAAAATTAGTACATAGGATTAAATTGGTATGTATGTCTGTAACCACTTGTCAAGGTCTTGGGATTCCTTGGGGAATTGGGAGGGAATTTTTGCAGCTTAAGCGTAGGATAGTGATGCCAAAGTGGGATCAGCTGTATTTGTTAATGGGAGTATGTGGTCAAGGTTTTGATGATCAAAATTTTGTCAATACTTTGATTTATTCCATCACTTTAAATTGGTAAGTAGAAACCATTGGGGCCTCTGAGTTTACCATGATAAAAAGCGTGCCTAGGGGTCTATTAGCCACATATCCAAGAGGTCCATGAAGTTGGGCCCTTGGGGGCTAGGCTAAGCCACTAGAATCTCAGAGGTGAAGTGCGGAAAATTGTGGTGATCATTCAGGTGTGAGGATGACTGACGTTCCCATGCAGGATATGAATGTATCCCCTGGGCCATGGGAGAGTGAGTTACCAACATGAAGATTCCACTGAATTGGGACGCGTGGGAGCATAGGGGTGCAAGAGAGCACTGCTGGCATGTGTAGGTTAATATCCCATTGGTATGTTCCAGAAGTGTTGGGCTTGGATGTGCCTTTATTGAGGCGAACCAATCCTTTCTCATCATATTCAGATGTCTTCTCCTCTTTGTCCAAAATCATAATATTGCCTTGTGAGTGGATAGTGTGGTCTGTTAAGCAGTGTTATGGTCTTGGTGGGGCGGTTTCCTATTCTATCTGATACTGAGTCAGGCCTCAATCTGTTAAGCCAAGTTGTATGCTCCCTCCAAGGTTTGAGTTCCATAGTATCACGCCACATAAGAGCCAATCACTTGGCTATGAGGCCTATCAAGTGGCAATGGCAATATAATCTATAAGTTGGTGGAAGTCAACAAGCATCCAGTATTCTTTGATGTGGTCGTCTAAGGTTGGAAGAGCCCAATGGTATAATAAGGTGTATATAATTTGAAGCCTTTACGCCGGTGTGGCTACCATTGGTAAGATAAACATGAAGAGAGAGGTTGGGCCTCCCCTAACTAGCATAACTGGTAAAGTATAGTGTTAGCCCACATAATTGCCTTTCCTATATGGCTTTGAGTCAGTATTACAATTGTTAATCTTCAGAAACTTCCAAGTAACTTTTAGGGTAGCTCACAGTCTTAGTTCAGCCAGAACCCTAACACCTTCTGGGTTACCTTTTCAGACAATTGCCATCTCAACTTTAGGAGAAGATTGTTTTGGGAGAGAATCTTCCAAATTATAAAATACTGTTGGAGAATTACAAGTCCAATATTGTGATAAGAGCATTTCAGATAGAAATAATGATAAGATTGGCCAAAAGACCCTAGCCAAATAAATATGGAGCCCGTCTAATCAGGGTGATACTTTTATTAATGCTCCTCAGTAAAATAGCATTAGTTTTGGCAGTTGGATTGCACTGACCATTTGGTGGAATCAGGGGTGTCAGTCTAAAGTTCCTCCCCAGGCCACTTACAGTTTACTTAACCACCTTGGCGGAGACCACCCCTATTTATAGGCTTTGAGGAGTCCCGCTTGGTGCAAATAATTTCCCACCCGATGATTGGGTCAAATATATCAAATCCATACCTCACGGATATTTCCTACCTGTCATTGACCCTCCATTGGCTGTTCCATTAAAGCAAGGTGATTCTCAAGAGGTCCATTAGGTTGAATCCACATATTCCCTAATTTGGACATTTCTAGCCTAATCCAAACTTTGAGCTTTAACACAATTAAATACTAAGATTCAAGATATTGATAGGTTTTGCTTTTTGATCCCCTCACCGCAACTTAATAAAACTATTAAGATTCAACCATTTAAAATAGCTAAAGTTTTATTATTTTAAATATAAATGATAAAAGACCCCTTAAGCTTTATTTTTGTTGTTGAGAAAAAAATTTCTGAAATTTTACTGAATTCAGGGGCAAATAAGCACCTGTGAGCATACACCAAACCCTGATTTCAAAAAGTGGTGCTCACTACAGGGGTTTTTCTGTACATCACAAAATCTCAACTAAGAGAAGGAGGCTATCAAAGTGAGCAACCCTCCAACTATTCCCCTTAAAAACAAACCAAGAATAGTTGCCCTTTTAAGCACTAGCAAGCACTTTAACACATCTTAAAGAGTTTCAGACAATTACAAGTCTGATGTATTAATAAGAGTGGTTTAGATGTAAATAATGAAACTATCATCCAAAAAGACCCTGGTCAATTCCTGGTGGAACCCTTCAAATTAGGACAATACTTTCATTAATGAAACTCGGCCAAATAGCATGAATTTAGGTAGTTGGACTGCACTGACCATGTGGGGGAATCAGACAATTCATTTAGAGGTCCCATCCTCCAATTAGCTAAAGCATATTAAATCTCTACCCACGGGTTTGTTTTGCCTATGATCAATCATCCTTAAGCGTTCCATCAAAGCAAGGTGATTTAAGAAAAGCTCAATAGGTCAAACCTCATGTTTCCTAAGTTGGCCTAAATCTAATAATGAGTTTACGCCTATCTTGCTTTGGGCTTTGAGTTATTTTAAATACCAAGCAGCGAGATTGTAATAGGGTTCACTTTTGATCCCCTCGCTGCAACTCAATAAAAATATTATAAAACCCCAATTTTTATTACTACAACCTTTCCATTAAATTAAATATAAGTAATCTGATCACCCCCTAAAATATTTATCCCATCAGTAGAGAGTGTAACTTCTTATGCAAATAATTTTTGAAATTCAGGGTTCAAAGCGCCAGCAAGCATCAAAATACCCAAATCACAACAAGTGGTGCTCACTACAGGGAGCCCTGTACACCAAGAATCTTCTGTTCTTAAAATGACAACTGTATCAGAACAAAGGCTAGCTGATTTAGAGCAACAGCTAGCTAGTGCTTTGTCTCACCTCAAAAGGCTTGAGCAGCACTCTTCACAATGCCCTTATGGGCCCTACCCTATTATTCACAAACCACCTCTCAGAGACAAGTTCACACCTGGTGAGGCAGTTTTGCCTCTTTCCTCTTTGTTTATGAATCTGCTATGGAAGGGTTACTGACCATCAAAAAACCAAGTATTATCCTTGCTTGAGTCGCATAGCTCAAGAAATAATGGTTCCCAACATGATCAACCTCAGCACATTGGAGGAGGGTAACAAGCGCTTTTGATAAATCTGGCTTCAAGCAGAGTTTACAACGGCAAAAACAGGCTTCATGTGCCTTAGTCTGCAAGAGGGAGAATCGGTCACCTCTTTTGTTGAGCGGTTCTATAGTGAAGATCAACCTCTGTTGCTTGCCAATATGCTACCTCTTGATGACGCCCTTGCTGCCATTCTGAGAGCGTTGACTTCTTACCCTTCTATTGCATGACATCTTATCTCTGTAAAACGCCACCTCCAGACTATCCGTGATATCAAGGAGGCTCTGCTGGAGGTTGCAGATATATATAACGCTGAAGCTACTTCAGGTGTTGAATCACTTCCCAGGTTCTGACCATTGAGGATTACTCAACTGTAGCCCCGTTGAAAGAGGCTATGATGATCCCTAGGGAACACCCTATGCTGGTTACTACTTTGAGTCTAGCACCTGCGGTGCGGTTCAAACCTGATTTTCCTCCACCCAGCCAACCTGAGGATCTTAAGCCAGTAAGTCAGAGTATATCATCATCAATGGGCCAGCGCTCCATGCCCCCATATTGCCACCATGATCATCTTTTGCCCTCCAATAAACCTCTCCAAGTGTCTTAAAGCCTTCTCCTAAGCCTAAACCTCTCTCTTGGGTGACATTCGCCCCAACCAATAATGGGTTTAAGTATCAGATCGTCAAAACTAAAACATTTGTTTCCCAAAGGCTCATAGCCGCTGATCAACCCAAAGCTGGGTAGTTAAAGCATCCCCCTCCACAACGTTATCGCCTCTAGCCAACTCTAATTCAAAACCAGTAACCATGAGTCAGCCCAAACCACCTACTTGGAAGGTTAAAAATAGAGCCGTGAAAATTCTAACACCTCCCACAAAAGTTAATAAGGTAGAGGCAACCTCAGGACCTCTCCTGCCATAAGGGAAGCCCTGAACGTACCTTACACCCTTTGTGCTCCCTAACCTGAATTGATAATCCCTCCAATGGCGAATCTGAAGGGGGTTGTGATGATGTGGGTCACTATGTTTTAGGAGCCCCAGGTGAAGTGGAGGTACTCAACAGGTTGAACCCAGAAAAAGTGGATATGGCTAAGTTACCTCGCAGAAATTAACTTCATCAAGTGCTGAGGGGTCTGGAGGTTATTTACACTGCTAGTGACGCTGACCAGCTCATTGCCTCACTAATTTAATCTACTCATCAGGTCCACACGCGACAATCCATTAAAAACAAATACCCTGAAACTGCTCATATACTTGCGTCCACTTTCCTTATTAAGGAAGATCTAGCTTTCTCCCCTAACCTTGGGGGACCCTAACCAAGGTGAAGGTTATCATCAATGGGGTACATGTCCTACATATCCTTGATAATGGCTCTCCAGTGAAAGTTGTTTCTTTAAAATTAATTAAGAAGATCAAGCTGGCCCCTGACTTGAATATACCCAAAAGTTTGGGACTGCCGGTCCAAACAGCAACTTGTGCCATTAGGGCGTACTCCTCTCAACCCATCCAATTTGTGAAGCTTATCCTGTTGGTCCCAGTAGTGGCTTTAGCTAGTACTACTTATGAATTACCCAATGGGACTCAATTTATGCTCTAGTACAACAAGGTAATTAAACTGGAGCAGGGATATCACTTCCTTCTTAATTAAGAAGCTTCCTTGATTCTAACTAATAATAAATTCAATAAAAAAAGAGTATACTTGCTTAATTAATTTTCCTTTCTCCACCTTACCTTTGCATTATACTACAAAGGGGTGGAATACAAAGAAGTTACCAGAATCAATGGACTCACTAGATGGCATCCCCTTTTATGCGACAGAGGTGATAGTGGTTAAAGCAGGTGAACAGAAAATGATTGACACCAATATTACCTATCAGATAACCCATAACTGCCTATTGCACATCACAAGTATTATTGAAATAAGCCCTTTAGAGCATTGAGTGTTTCCAGGTGTACTATACCAAGATTACCAGCGACCCATCAATATCCTGCTAGGAATCTTACGGAAGGACATGGTTGTAAAGAAGCATCAGGAGATTGGGAAAGGTCTCTTGATCCCTATTGAGGACATCCACCAATTCCATTGTATTGGTTCTAAGTTAGACATGGGCTTACCTTCAGATAAATTGCTATAAATCTTACCTTGCGTTCAAATTTCTGATAAGCTTACCCCACTGAGCTTAAAAAAGTCCACGCTTTACTGGAATCCTACATCATCAACTTCTCTAAACTCAACTTTGACTATGGCCCTATGAAGGATTGGAGCCATGCCATCAATGTTGGTGATGCCCGTCCAATCTAATATAAGCTCTATCAGAGATCAAAAGTTGAGGAACTCCAGTTGAGGACGGATCAAAAAGATTTACTGGACGCGGGGCTACTGGCGCCTTCTCAAAGCCTTTGGTCATCTCCTCTTTAGCTTATAAAGAAGAAGAATGGAGGTCATCGGTTAGTTATGGTCTTATACAAAAAACAACATCACCACAAAGTATAGTTTCTTATCCTTAGAACCGATGATGCTCTGGCTCAACTTTCCAGATCCAAGGTCTTCTCCACCATGGACCTAGCTAGCGGATACTGGCAGATGGACCTTTTCCAAGGGACCAGGAAAAATGTGCACTTATCTGCAGTGAGGGACTATTCCAACCCACCCAGCTACCTCAGTGGTTGTGCAATGCGACTGCCACTTTCCAGAGGGCCATGGATCACATTCTGCATGATCTTAAATTGAGTTGTGAGATCTTCTATCTTGAAGACATCACTTTTTTTCTAGAAGCTTTAACGAGAATATTGTGCATCTAAAGGAAGTTTCCAACGCTTACAGGCCTCCAACATAAATCTGAAGCCCTCCAAATGTGCGTTTTACAGAAAAAATTTGGATTTACTGCTACACGCCATCTCAAAAAACGGGATCCAATCTCTTCATGATAAGGTTAAAACTATAGCCAAGATGCCTGCGCCAATAAACCCTACGTGATATACAGGTGTTCCTGGGCATTATGGGGTACTACAATCAATTGATCCCCAAATTCGCTCAACTCAGTGAGCCGCTTGTACGCCTCTTGGCCAAAAACACTCCTTTTCATTAAGGAGCGGAACAGAAGGCTGCATTTGAAATGCTAAAAAAGGTTCTTCAGCAACGGCCCATCCTACACCACCCCAATTATAATAAACCCATCATGCTGTTTACCAACGCCTCCAACTATGCTGTTGAGCTAACTTGGCTCAATTGGATAAGCATGGGGTTGACCATCCCATTTCATACTTCAGCAAAATACTATCCAAGGCGGAACGCAACTATAGCGTCACTGAGAAGGAGTATCTTGCCTGCTTGCTTTCTGTCAAATTTTACCGCCCTTTCCTATATAGGACCTCATTAAAAGTGGTTACTGATCACGCCTCTTTAGAGTGGTTACAAAATATGAAGGATCCCACTGTGCGGTTGGCACTCTAGGCTTTAAAGCTCCAGCACTATGATATGATCATTGTAAACTGAGCTGGGACGAGCCACGTGAATGTTAATGGGTGGACTCAGATGCCATCCTTCACTTATATAATAGTGAAGCAGAGCGGCTACATGTTCTTCTAATGACCCCTGATGCTTGAGAGGATGAGGACAAACCAGTCTAGAAGATGCTAGCTCGCTATTCCAATAACACGAAGGTGGATAATGGCCATCTATAAAAGGAAGTGGGGATGAACTGGTTACCCTACCTCTGACCTTCAGAACGAGTACCTGTCATTATGGAGTCTCATGCCCTCCTAAGGCATAGTGGAGTGCGGAAAACCTATGAATGGGTAAAGAAACGCTACTATTGGAAGGTAAATCATGGAGGCCATTGTTGAAGTCTTGGATGCTTGTCTAACAAACAAAAAGCAAACCAGCTTCAAAGCTAAGTATCAATATCAACCTACCACCCCTTAACAGCCTTTCCACACCATAAGTCTCGATGTGGTTGGCCCTCTACCCCAAACTATGGGTAAAATCAACATATGTTGGTAGGGATTGACCACTTTACCAAATTAACAAGGCAGTGGCTATCCAAGTCCAGATGGCAAAAGCCACGGCCACTTTCCTCTATTAGTATATCTTTACCCAACTTGGTTGCCCACAAGTTTTGCTTTGTGATAATGGTAAAAACTTCACCCCCCTAGTGGTGAAAGTTCTTGCGACTTCCATGGGCACACAACAGCTCTTTTCTGCCTCTACAACCCTTTGACAAATGGTACCATGGAAAGAGCAAATGGAACCCTGGTTTCTATATTATGGAAAATGGCCACTTCAGACCCCCTTCACTGGGATCAGTACTTACCAAATGCCCTCATGGCGTCCCACATCAGCTATCACCACATTCTTAAAATGTTGCCTTTCCAAGTATTGTATGGGTGAGAACCCTGGGTTCCAGCTTTACTAGCAAAAGATATCTTCACTAATAAGACTGAACCTGGGCAAGCTATGAAGAAGTTAAACCAGAACATCATACAGTTGCAACCATAAGTGATGATCAACTTAGTGAAGGCGGTAACAAAAGAGGGTCAAGCCGCAAATGAGCTCCAGGACCCTCTTCCTTCCTTCCAAGTATCTGACTTAGTGCTTTACTATCACAATCATATCACCCTAGAAGGGAGAAACTAGGGTCTATTTGGGAAGGCCCTTTTATAGTCACTTACAAGCAAGGATAGGAGTACTCAATCAAATCCTTTGCTACAGGAGTTACCATCAATTTGGTACATGACCACTTCCTACAGCCCTATTCTTCCCCCCAAAATTCTTGATGGGGGTGATGTCAAACATTTGGCCTCCAGGCTTTAATATAAATATGTTTTGGGGAAGAATCGTCTAGAAAGGGAAAATGTCAGACATTTAAAAGTCCACAATACTAAAAATAATGATTTTAATATTAATGACAACTCTATTGGCCAAAAGACTCTGGACAATTCTTGGTGGAACCCTGCAAATTGGGCCAACACTTTTACAAGGACTAACAAGGAAAATAGCTTCAAGTTGGGAAATTGGATTCCTCCAACCACGTAGCCTATTCCAGGACAACCATTGATGGGTTCTCCCCCAGCCAATCTCATTCTGTTACAACACCTAGGTGGGGACCACCCCTTTTTATAGGCTTGGTGGAGGTCCCCCAAGCGGAACGATCTTAACTAATGGGGATTGGCTGAAATTATCAAGTTGTTACCCCATGGGTATATCTTGCCCCACACTAATTCCCCATTCATCTACCAGCTTAAGTGAAGTGAGTTTTCTGAGCTTCAATAGGCTAAATTCCCATATTTCCAATTCTGGATTTGTCTAAGCTATTCTGAACTTATTGTTTATTTTCCTCAACCCTCAATACAGTTCTATGCTGAATGGTCTGAGATCAAGAAAGTCCATTTTCCCCTTTTCCTCAGCTGAAATTGATAATACTTTGAAACCCTAATTTTCTAAGTTTTTAAAATTTAACTATTTTTATTATATTTGTGGTATCGATCTTCCATTGTTGGATTTTAGTGTAATAAACACCAAGCGAGCATCTCCTGCACCAAAAATCCAACATCAAACTCAATACCCTAAGTTCTAAATTCGTGAGGTGAAGGATAATTTTACCCAGGGAAAACAATTATTGGCGCTTCCAATCTGATGTGAAATGAACTAAAATAATAAATTTAAAGACTCAATAGAAAGATTTTGTCACCATTTTAATGACTTTATTGAAGATGTTTGTTCCATAAAAGAGTCAAATAACACTCTCCACGGAATAAAAAACAATTTAAGAAAGTAAATTAGAAAACGAGGATCAAGCAATTTCAATTCTCCAACTGCAAACCTCAAGTCAAAATGAAAAAATTGTGAAATGAAAACTTAAGAACTAAAGCCATATATACTGGGAGCAAAATATTGATTAATAAATCAAAGATTTAATGATGGCTAATTTCATTGCGCTCCAAACAATTTTACTAGTATCAATACCTCCATATATTATAAGGAATAAGTTTTATAAATTAATACCAAAGTCAATTTAGGGCCACATTGACTAATGTCAAGTATTATGGCTGCATTGGCTAATCCGCGCTCTTCTAACCTGGGCGCTGCGCCTCAGCATTATGAGACAATAGGAATAAGTAAGTCAAGAAATAGTCACAATCAAACAGAAATAGAGAATGACAATTATAAGCTGTTGATTGGCCTGCTTCTGATAAGAAAAGAAGTGTGGGCACTTTTGTCAAGAGCTTTAGTTGACCATATACGGGGCTAGTGACCACAATAAAGGTTGCTACCATCATCAACTGTTTAAATGAATGTAGCTTTGAGTTGATCATGCCACATTTAGTTGGCAAACTACCTACACGAAGGCCAAAGAGGCCATTCTGTAAGGTTGAAGGCCATGAACAGACGTCAACTTGGAAACCTGAGTTCATGAATATTAGCTTTAAGAAGTATGAGACAATTGCCAAATTGTTAGAATGATTTTGTTGAATAGCCTGGGATTTCTTAGGTGCGTTGACAATGATCAAATTTGATGCTAAAATTTCCTTGCAATATGCATTGCAATTTATAAAAGCATAATGTATACCTTATTGCCAGAATTTGTTCAAATCTTCATGATGTCTTAATCAGTTGACTATTTACACTGATGCTATCAACTTTTGGGACCCTTAACACCAGCATTAAACCAGAAACTATGGGCACTTTTCTAAAAAGTACATGAAAACAACAAAAAAATTTCAGCAATAATTCTCTAAAAGTTTATCAGTCAAATTACAAAAACACAAAGGCAACGCGTTTAAATACTAAAATTGTTTGCTACAATTGCAATTAATAATGATAATTTGCCTCAAAATGCCGCCAATGCAATGTCATTGCAGTACCTCCTATTCATTTTTAAAAAGAGTAATAAAATGCATAATGGAAGAGGGTTGTTTCAATATTCTAGAACGACCAATTCCATCTGACCAAAGTGAACACACATTTGGTAATGTGGCCGCGATTATCAAGGTGGATTCTATCAAAATTGACCCTAATCAATTACATCATGGAATCTCCAATGATGTGCATGCAGTGGCTTGCTCCCAGAAAAAGACAGATGAGCCTGAAGTAGCTAAGATAGTCACAAAGCCATATGTACAACATATTATTGAGAATACACCAGCTGAGAGGCCAAGTCAGACAATGAATAACTCAAGTCTAAAGGGGTGAACATAGCGATGGCAATTGACACATTTATTACCAAAAAGTCTTAGCGTTAGAAACTCTCTGATATGCACTACTAAATCTTAAGATTCTACTCATATTCACTTAGAAAGCTCATCTGATTCTTATTATCAGAGTTTTCTTAAACTGATTTATCAGTCAAAAAATCAAAGTTGTAGCAATTATCAACAGCGGAGAGCCTGTGCACATTGTTTAGCTATATTAATCAATAAGATGAAAATTGCTTCAGACTTCAATCATTGACATAAATATGGGACAGCAGGCCTTGACAGTACAATAAAGTGAAAGAGTCTACATTGCTTTGCCTCTGAAGATTGGTGCTCTTGCAGTGTCAGCACTTGAAATCGTGCTTCCAAACATTATTTATTTAACCAAGGTAAGCCGACCAGGGGATGGACATTACTGAACTAAAAACTAAGATTATAATAAAAATTAACGAGTTAAACAAAACGCCCAAAATGGATGGATAGATTGAATCATACCTAACAAATATCTAACCAGGTGGGTAGCAAATACTACTATCCCTCCATGGTGGACGGGGATGGGGGGATTGGGGGGCTCGTCTTCAGCTGCATCCATCTCATCTCAGAGTAGGGTGGTGTTAAGGCAGATAGTAAGGGTGTGGGGGCATTGGCGGTATGGGGTATAATATCCTTGATGGCTGGACTTCTGAATAGTTGCCAGCCATCATAATGCAACGATGTATTTGGCCAAAGCGTCTTCAGCTTTGAGGTGGGCGTCTGGGAGTTTAATGAATGTGGCAATGTTAGTTCAGGTTATTTTTGCTTTCAGATTCCGTGCTACTGTTACCACCTTCTGGATGGCTTCAGTGACGTTTTTGTGTAAAGTTTCATATTGATCTTACTTTGTGTAGTAAGATCTTTGGGAATAACGGGAGGTGGAATTCCTCCTGCAAGTACAACCAACAGATTTGGCTACAGCTTTGCAGAGCGGACAGCAATCTGGTGTGGCGGCTGCTTCTACTGCAAGCTGGTGGTCACTGTAGAACAGTTTGGCGTTAGGTTTTGGGACATATTTCTGAGGCGGGAATTTTGCATCCCATTCTGTGTTACAGAGCCGCTCGACTTGCAGCAACAGTTTTTCGATGATGTTACCTGATTTGTTGATTATATCCAATAATTCCCATTGGTTTTGGTTGAATTGGATTGGTGAATCAGCATACGGTTGAAGTTTGTTTGATTTGTTTGTGGATGCATGGGATCAAAACTGGGATCCAATCCAATATTTGATTGGAGGAATTATTTATAGTATTGGGGTGGGGAGGAGGCTGATTGGTGGCTGCAGGTGCAGCTGCTGCATCAGACTTTGGGGGTGGAGAAGGTAGGATTGTGCCTCATACCTGAAATTGTACAGGGTGGGCAGCAGATTGGAGGTTATCGGATGAGTCGTCCAATTCATCTGTCATAGTTGAGTAGGGGCATTTGCTTTTTGAGTGGTCTAACTCAAAACATGATGGATAGATTGTCCGCCCACCCTCAACGTGGGCCAAAAATGGATGGTTGGGCGTTGAGGGAATAACAGTGCGTGGCGGAATTGCTGCCACAGTTTTACTAAATTCAGGGCTTATCATGACATATACCTGAGGCCCAGCAAGTTGTGTGGCCCCATTTTGGACCACAAATTGTAGGATGGGGTTGAAGCCATAGGCTTCCAAACCGGCCATCAGCTCCTGGTGGAGCACTTCAGGGGGAGGTGGGTGGGCAGGCCAGCAAACTGGACCACCAAAGTGGTGTACGCTGAGAGCTGAGTTTGAGTTGTGGGGAGAGGGGTGCCCTTGAATACCAGGGGCACAGTTGCTGCAGTGGCAGCATCAGCTTTTTCAGGTGAAGCCGAGGTCAAAATACCCCTTGTAGGGGCAGAAATCGATAAATCTGGCGGTTATCATCACTGCCTGTGCCATTTCAATAATGGCTTGGTCGTAGTATGGGAATAGTTTCCCATATTCGACCCTTAGGCCAAAGCACATGTTGCTCTGGGGGAGCACTAGGGGGCAATGTGGTATCACTTAGGTATGAGCAAGGTGGGCGTCCAGGTCCTTGGGCAGAACGAATCAGCCCATGTGTTTGGAATGACTGGGTGAACCAGTCCTAGCGCATTTCTCTTGTGGAAGGAAAATGGCAGGGGAGTTAAGCCACTGCACCACGCTGGAGCAGCTTGTGGAGAATCCAAGGACATTGGAGCAAAACTACTATGGGTAAATATGATTTGTTTTATTTTAAATTCATGTAATTTGGCTCAGAAAGTTACACTGAGCGGAAAGAGAGTTTATGCTTCCAAACATTGACTATGACATATTAATCAGAACAAACATCTTATAACCTATGGAATCTATTATGACTTTAAGGACTACACATTAACAATTTTGGGACAGACACTTCCAATATATTATAGTTGCTTTGATACCAAGCCATGAGCTTCCATCAAAATTTAACAATATCCCACATTGATGGAATAGTACTGATTAGATATACATAAAGGGTAAATTGGAGCCAACCATTGACCTGTGCTATTATTGAAAATTGGGGTTTACTGCTGATATTGAACAAAAATGCAACAATAGCTCCAGGCCACCAACTGTTTATGATTACTGGCACTTCATTGTATTCCCAGAAGGATTGTTTGGGGAGGTCATAACGCCATGAGATCATTCTCATATGGAACCCAGTGTATCACCTGAACACTCATACCAGAGCATGATGAAATTGATGGCTTTTTGGCGAATTTAACAAAGCAGAATATCAAGATTCAAAACATCAAGTTGTCACATTTGTACATATTGTACTCAAGGATAAGTTAAAGTCCGCCTCAGAACTTAATGACCTATCTGAGTTTAAGCTACTCAATGAGGGCATAGGGGCACATGCAGTCATCACATGAGAGTCGATTATTGGAATATCTGAACAACAAAAGAATGAAACATTGGAGCAGTTTGGTTAATATTATATTTTTCAAAGAAGACTTTAATCTTGGTTTTTCAGAAGGAATAAAACTCTTTTTTGATACTAGGAACCACGCGCCCAATAAAATAACCTGGTTAGGCTTTCTCAAACTAATGATGAAGTTATTAGAACAAATTTCAATAAACTTATAAAGTGTGGAATGATTGTACTTATGAAAAGCTCTGAACCAGCCCCTACCTGATTGTAAAAGAGAAGGATGGTAGTAATTATGTTGTAATTGACTCAACTGCCTCAATTCCAGTATAAAAAAGGATTTGTATGCACTTCTAAGAACAGATGACACTTTGGACTATTTGGGAGGTGCGAAATATTTTACTAAAATGGATCTTATAGCTGGATAATAGCAAATCACTTTTCCTCAGGAGGAGCAAGAGAAGTGCACATTTATTGTGGCGCAAGGTTCATTTCAACCAACATGCATGCACAGGGGCTGTGTAACGCCCCAGCAGCTTTTCAGTGTGCGATGGATACAATGTTGGAGAACTCAAGCTATCATGCATACTAGTGTACTTAATTATTATTAATGTCTTCTTACAGAAATTCTCAACATCTGAAACACCTCAAACAAGTTTTTGAGTAATTACTCAAGGCCACCTAAAAGTGAAGCCCCAAAAATGTCATTTTAAAGTAAAGTTTAGGTATCTTAGACTTTTTAATCAATCCCAGCGCTTGCAGCCTCAGCCCCATAAGGCTGATATATTAGATAAAATGCATGACCCAGAGAGCATGCAAGGTTCCAAGTACATTTGGGTATGGTGGGCTATCATTTAAGATTTATTGACAGATTTGCAAAATTTTTTGAGCCTTTGTTACATATGCTACAAGTAGGAGTTAATTTTTTGTTAGAAAGTCAATTGCCAACAGGCCTTTAAATTTAAGAAAAATAAGCTGAATATGACACTTGTCCTAAGATATTTGGATTTTAAACACCATTTGTCATACAAACCAATGCCTCATTGACTGCAATTGGTGATGTTTTATCTCAGATTGGTGATGATGGGAAGATCACCCTATCTATTATTGCATCAGATCCCCAGCTAAACATGTTTGTAACTACACAGGGATTGATGCAAATATTTGGCAGTAATTCATGCTTAATACTATCCTGAGTGTAATTTTGTAGCACCAGGTACAAGTAGTATCAGATCACAGTTTGCTGCACGGGCTTCATAAATTAAATGAGCCAAAGGGTTGTTTAGACTGTTGGGCTCTGAAATTGCAGGAATTTGATTATGAAATCATCACAGAGCAGTAACCGCTTATCAAAATGCAGACAGATTATTACGCCTTTTGATTGTGACCATCCTGAGAAACCTGGCCAATGAGCTCTGCGAAAAATTGATAAGTCAGAAATACAAAGATGAGCTGCACGACGTTAAAAAGGCTACTGAGAAATTATTATATACCAAATTTTGGGAAGGATACCTATACAAACTTAATCCCAATGGAGTGTATAGAAATTTTTCAAATCTATATGAATAATGAACTTTGTTCTTCAGGCCTACAAGGCTGTGCTACATGGCGGGTTGATTAAGACAATGGAATTAATTTGAGCGAATTACTACAGGGTTTCATACAATTTGATAAAAAACGTTATTAAGAATTGCCATTTTTGCCAAGCTATTAAGTCCACGAGGCCTAGTGTCTATATTAATCAATCAAACCAAACTGGGCCTGGCATAATGTTTGATTGTTATAATTGGGCCATTACCAGTGAGTAGCCATGGTAACAAGTATATAATTGTTACTATAAATCATCTGACTAAGTGGGTGGAGGAAAAACCAGTCTGAGAAGTAATGGCTTTGACTATGTATTAGTTCATCTTGAATTATGTTGCTTATAATTTTGGATTCCTTCAGAAGATCCTGATGGATAATGGAACAAACTATACTTCACATATGTGCAGCGTCTAAACAAACTAATATCATTAATAGAGTGTTATCTACGCCATATCACTCTGAGACTAATGGAACTGCAGAAGATGTGAATGGTACCTTTTGTTGGTATATTGCGCAAAAAGTCTAGCCATGGAGCCATCATGTGGGCTACTTTTATTAGTGCTGCAGTGTTTGCATACAGTATTGGACATCATAGTACATGGCATCTCCATATTGGTTAGTGTAAGGTAAACAAACAGCTTTACCACCCCTGTTATTATTCTGCAATTAATCAAATGGAGGTAGTCAGCCATATAATCTTATGTCAAACAGGTGGCAAAAACACTTAGCAATTTACAGTCCAAGGATTATCAGACTACAATTATTTTTAAAGAAAATCAAAAAAACTATGATGATTCTAATTATGTTACCATTTCAAACTTTAAAGAAGGAAACTTAGTAGTATACTGAGATACAAATAATGTGGGCTGTGCACACAAGTTAGCTTTGCTTCAGAAGGGTCCATTTATCATAATGGAGAAATCATACAGTAATGTGTACACTATCAATAAAAAAGTGGAAGGGTTGTGATTCAAGTTCACGCTAAGTTATTTCTCCAAATCAAGAGATTATAGTTGCTAAACAAAAAAATAATAATAGTAAAAGAAAAAAATGAATGGAGAAAGATAAATAAATAGAAAAATATGTATAGACAATAATAGGCTATTCTTAAAAAATAAGTTATTTTAATAAAAGTTATTCAAGATATAAAATATATAATTTCTGCTGATCCATCACCTGCTGCCCCAGTTTGAGCAGCGGTGCTCCACCTGATAGAATTTACCACCCAGCAGGCAATGCATGCGGGCTGGCTCATCCAACCCACCTAATGTAACAGGCCGATTTGTCCCTCCAAGGGACTTATTACTACACCTAGCGCAAGTCCACCCAACCTGCCCCCACCCCCTAGCCCTACACTCATCCAATATTAACTTTTGCCTCCATGTCAAGTATGGACGTCTCTTCCCATATTATGACAAAGTAATAATTGAGTTGGCATTGGCAACTTTTGCACCAGATGGGTTTATTAACTTCCGCCCTTACAAGGGCTATTTTGATATAGGCTTTCCCACCAAAGAGGAAGCGGCTGCTGCTGCACCTACTCCCTTAATATATAAAAATACACCCATTACCACCACTTGTACACAGCTCCCCCAGTGGTACCAAATTTGTGGTGACCTTTGCAAACCTTCCCTCACACCTTCCCCATCAAACACTCTATGAAGAATTGATGACAGGGCTATCCAAATATGGCATAGACCCCATCCTCCACTTCCTTATACCGAGTGGTACTGAGTGACTAGCGGCACCTCAGGCAATGGCCACCATTACCCCCACCAGCCAACCATAGCCTAGAACATCCCACCAAGTGCCTATATCCAATCTGCACCAGATCACTTCTTTTGGGCTCACATCAACAACGGCAGCAAAGTTTGCCCCCTCTTCTATGAGTTGGACCATTCCAAAAAGGCCTGTCACAACAGTTAAAAAAATCTGGAAACTTCCAAGCCCATTAATGAGGCCACACAAACAGCGTTTGAGTGGGGATTTTGGCTGCTCCCCACTTCATTTAGCTGAAAGCTCAAAAATTTAGCAAAACTTTACAACCAAAGCCCAAGCTGGCCAAATTTCTTACAATCTACCCAATCAGGCGCAGGTTTGGACCCAAATTCAAACCAAACAATTTCCCACCCCAAAACTTACCCAACAACAGCCACGTCTCTCTGACTCAATCCTACTCAACCAAAATCCCTGCGACTTATTGGATGAAATAACTGAATCTGTGGAAACTGTCCCACCTCTGGACTTTCCAATTATTTTAAAGCTTTATCTACCTTCAGACTATGATGCCCCATTCCTGCCCAAGAAATATGCCCCCAAACCCACCACTACCCCTTTCACAGTGACCATCAGCTTGCCGAGGCCATGTTGGCTTCACCCAATAGTCACCATCTCCATGATGCCATGGCACTCTCTGTCACGTAATTTAAGAAAGGGATACATTTCATTCATTTCCCTCTCAATTTCCCTGAGGTTGCAAAAGTGGAAATCGAAAAATTGACCGAAACTTCTGCCTCCGCCATCAAGCATGTTGCTGCACTGGCAGATTTTCCCCCACCACGTGTATCATCAGAGTTAATATTACGAAATTCGCTCAGCTTCCTGATGCATGCATACAAGCCAAACACATGTTACCAAACTCCTGGAGGCTCTGCTCCAGGCCCAAATTGCCTATAACAATCTTTTAAATTTATTGTGGGGAAGGCTGACCATGGGACGGACACTTCAAAATATGACTCAAGAAAGACAAACTTAATACCAGGGGAGGCACCCCAGAGAAGCGATGCTATCTCTTGTTGCCAGCGGGAACGCCACTTATGGGGAGGGGGAGGGAACGTGTGAAGGGGCCGTAGCCACTAATGAGCACGTGTGGAGGAAGGGGTCTGATTTGATGAACCAGACTGGGAACCAGGGGAGACCAGTTGTTGGCGACGCGGTGGGAAGTATCCAAACATCCATGCTTGAAAGTGGTCCACCAAATGAGACCGGAATCTGAGGACAGTTTCTGGGAGGGTGGGGGTGGAGCCTGCGATGGCATCTAAGACAATCGCGTGGATGGTCCACATGGCGATTGCAACCACGAGAGCACGGAGGGAGGGTGGAAGGGAGGGAGGTCATTGATAGAGCAAACATATCTCTTGACAGACCAAAGGGATGCGTTTGATCCTGGCCCAGCAGACGTTGAACTTCGCGCCATATCATTTTAGAGGTGGGGCACTTCTCCAGGCGGTGGAACAGCGTTCCATACTGGCCACACACGACACAGGATGAGTGTAAAGCGTTAGAGCGCTCAGCTGTACGATACACCTGCCTCAGGCAGCGCCACACATGGGAGCGGACTTGAGGCTGCAACAGAGGATGGTGTGCGTATTTCCAGATAGTTTTTTGGGTTTCAATGGAATAAGGGATGTCCATCATGTCCAGGTAGTCCACCCTGTATATGACATGGGGCCGAATGGGGATTACGCCATCATGGATGGGTAGCCCCTGTACCTCTTGTGTGAACTGAGGATAGGGGCGCCCTCTTCAGGTTGTATGTCCGCTAATACAAATTCTCCACTCTGCGCTTTGCATGGAGAGTAGAATTCGTTTGTAGTGGGCTTTAGTCCCGTGAAGACCTGTGGCCAATGTGTGTGATGCGAGGTATTTCATTAGGGAGTGGGGGTTTGATGGAGTGTTGAGGCCAGGGCTCAGGAGAAGTTGGAGCAGGCCGTTCGGGACCAGTGTTGGGATGGGAGTGTAAGAGCGGTGACGGCCGCGATCCAGGTGCCCAGGATCTTGGCAGCATGGGCTTTGAAGTTAAGCAGGCCCATGCCACCTTGATGATGAGGGCCAAACATGACCTCTAGCCATACTGGTGGAGGGCGGCCTGACCAAAGCCATCTTTGAAGCAAGGCATACAGGGATTTGAAGAAGCTTGGGGAGAAGGGGATGTCGTGGGCTCTGAACCAGAATTTGGATAGGAGCATAGAGTTGGCTAGAACAACCCTGCCAGTAAGGGTAGTAGGGTGGGCTCTGAGAGAGGCGATTCGCTTCGTCACGTTGTCCAGTATACGGCACTCCATTACTGCTGATGCGTATCCGCCTGCCTCCATCCACACGCCCAGATGGCGCACCAGTCCTATGGTAGGACGTGGCACGAAGGGTAGCACCAGTGGAGCGGTGTGTGTTGAGTTAGTAAGGCGTGGACGTGGGCGAGCAGATGGGCAGGGTTGGGAACTAATTGCTGAGGCCCAGCAGTTCTGAAACTGCCCAAGGAGGATGATTCCGGTTTTGGAGGCGTTCAGTGCCGAGTTGCTTACCCAGGAATATTCCTGGATGAGGGCTTCAAGCGCGCGTGCATCGTTATTATTAGACACCCCCACCACGCAGTCATCTGCAAATGCCATCATCTTGACTGGGGTTTGGCCTGGCACATGGACCCCAGTGAGTTGAGCATTCTCATCTCGCAGTAGTGGGTCAAGGCTGAAGTTGTATAAGAGTGGGCTGAGGGGGTCCCCTTGTCGCAAGCCCCTTGAGGGCGGACTACTTCCGTTAGGAAGCCTGGGCCATGCACTGCCATTGTTGCAGATTCCGTGAGCAGCATCACCCAGTTGATGAAGCGGGGGTAGGCGGAATTGATGGAGGCAGGCCCTTAGGTATTCCCAGTTTACTCTATCATAGGCCTTTTGTTGGTCCAAGAATACAAGTGCCCCAGAGGCTGTGGACTGACATGCATTAGCCACGGAGTGCACGTTATCCCAAATCGACCTTCTGGGGATGAAACTGAATTGTTCTGGGGAGATGGTGGCAGATGCTACAGTCCCTAAACGGTTAGCCATGATTTTTGTTAAAATTTTGGTTTCTGTGTTTGTTAGAGAAATGGGGCACCAGTTGGTTAGTCTAGCTTATCCCCTTTCTTGAAGAGTGTGACAGTAAAGGCCTCATGTCCTCCTGGTAGGAGGCGCGTTTCCAACAGGCTTCGGTTAAGTGAGGCGTGCAGCAATGGGGATATATATTTGAAATATTTTTTGTAGAACTCATATGGAATGCCATCTGGGCCTGGGCATTTTTGGTTTGGCGCACTGCAAATGGCTGTCCATAATTTGTTCAGAGTAATTAAATTCATTATTTCCGGGTATTGGAAAATGGTGCAGATATGAGCTCAATCGAGAAATTCTGCCACTTCAGCTGGCTGAATTGGTTTGGCTCGGTATAACTCGGAGTAATATTTTTGCGTTTCAATTGCCACTTTGGCCAGTGTATCCACAATGGAATTATCCGATCTTCGCACCTGTGTGCAGGCCACGCTCTGGCGTGGTGCGAAAATTTTTTTAAAGAAATATGTGGTGCACTTGTCGCCTTTTGTGATGTGTGTGGCCCTGTATTGAACACAAACCTGATGTTTGTGTTGCCTTTTGAGTGCGTTGAGGTGGGCGGCTGCTTCCGCCCACTTCTGGCTCCATGTAGGGCTGTATCCTGTAGCTGGAATGTTGGACTCCAAGTGTGCTAATTTTGCCAGAGCACGTGAGATAACCACCATTGTGACTCATGAGCATCTGGAGGAGAGATGGCGAGAGTGGCGGACGGTGTCCTTTTTGAAAGTTGCCCATTTGGAAATGGGGTCCGTGCAAAATGGTGCAACAAACGATTTTGCCAAAGTTGCCTCTTCCACCACATGGAAAATCCTGGTGACGTGAGCTTGGGGGGGACGGATTTTGCACCAATGTGGGGCCTTAGCAACTGTGACAGGTAGGTGGTAGGTTATTGAGACCAGTCGGTGGTTGGAGAATTCCATTTTTGTTGTTTTGAAGTGAAGATGTGCGGCTGGAATTTCGCCAGCGTTAGAATAAGGTTGATGCAGGTCATGGACCTTAATTGGCCATTGTGAATGTGGGTACACATCATATTTTTGGGCAGCGGGGCTTACTGTGGCAGAACATCCATTAACCCAAGGGTCGCCTTTAGAATGCGTAGTTCTACATGACCCTGTGGGGCGTGGGGTGAGGGAGGCCACCGGTCTGTTGGTGAGGTTAGCCAACAGTTCATGTTGCCAACTAGGAAAGAATCAGGGGGTAGCGGGAGGGATTTAACCAACGAGAAAAATTCCTGACGCTTGTGTGCACCATTTGGGGCATAGATGTTGACAATTGCGTGTGCTACGTCAGCCCACAAGTAGGTGACAACGAGCACTCAGCCATTTAGGAATTTTTCTGAGGATGTGAATTTGAAAAATTATTTTTCTGAATTAGCACCCCACAGTGCTTTGACCAAAAGGATAGGGATGGGAGGAGCATTGTTTTCCAAGCTTCCTCAGAACCTTGTGGACAGTGGGACTCCTGGATGGCCAGGATATCCACGGGTAAATTGTGTTGTAAAAAACTCAGTTTCCTAGCCCATGATGGGGAGGCCTTGAGTCCGGCGATATTCAACAATTCTAGAGTGAAGGTTTCCCCCATTGCACCTTAGGCGCGAGGGGGTGGGCCCCCAGGCCCACCAGCCTCTTCTATGTCCCCACAGGCTTTCACAGCAGTGCGGGTGTTAGCAGCACTGCTATCAGAGTTTTTGTTGATTTTTGCGGAAAGAGTCGCGTTGGCTCTGGCCTTCGCTTTTTGTTTTCCCAACGTCGGACGAATTTTTTGTGATGCGGATGAGTTCGGTGCACTGTTGAGCGGTTCAAAAAAAATTTCCAGATGGGATAGGTCGAAGTCAGTTTTGACCGGAGCTTAGGTGCAATGATTGGGTGAGATCAAATCTCCCATTGGATCCTCAGATTGAGTGGCCCACTCAGCATGGGCTTCCCAATCTGATTTGATGATGGATTCCCAAGTTGCTTCTGCCGCGAAGGTCTCCATGTCCTCCTGGCGTTGTGAGTGTGGGATAGCAGTGGTGGCCTTGGCTGCTTCCTTGGCTGCGGCCCTATGGGCCTGCCTGGCCTTCTTCCGCTCCTGCAGGGAGATAGGCTTTACCAATAGGTAGCAGCCTTATGCTCCCCATGGGAAAGCCTCCTTGGTGCTTGCAGTTGGTTTGTAGTGCGGCTCTCCATTGGCCATGGCCGCTGAAGGGTGCTCTTGGAATGTGACACCCTCCTTGATGGGGCATGTGTGCGCCTTATGGCCAAATGCGTCACAGTGGGTGCAAATGGGGGGCGCGCTGTCCACGGTCACCCAGAATGGGTGGGTGGTATGCCTTGCGATATCAATAAAAGTGTAGTGCGGGATCTGGGTTAGGTCCTTCGTGATCTCCTCTGTTGGGGTCAGAACTGCGATGGCTTTGCTGGTGCACAGGTGTGGCATCAGTGTGAAGCATTGCATTTCAAAAGATTGTATTTTGCTGTATACGGCGAGACCATCTTTCAGGTATTGTTCCAAAATGTCAAGTTTTACTGTAGTAGGCAAAAAGTCAAACGTGAGGAGAATTTGGTCTGATTTTGTCCATCTGGTGCGTTTGGTTTTGACGACCTGCTGCCCTTCGGGGAGGTCGACCACTATGTGCACCGCTGCAGCCTCATCTGCTGCTGTTTTGCTTTTGAAACCTAGGTCCAGCCAACCGCGTGACATGGAGTGAGGTGCAACATACACCACGGTCGGGAAAACTTTGTGTACATCTTCACAAAATTTTTCTAAGGCAGTTTTTTGGATTTCCAGATACACTGGACTCCGAATTCCACCAATGAAAGTGGCTGGGAGTGTGGCGTGTTGATGTACTGGTTGCATCATGCTTGCCACACAAGTATCTCCGGAGAAATTGTGACCGCCAGTTTTTTAAGATTTTTGTCTATTCTGCTGGATTCTCTGGGGCGTTTTTGAACGTTGGAGGCCGCGGGCCTTACACCTGCTCCTCTTACCTTGCTTGCCCAACTGCTCCCTGACATGGACGCAGACTAATTTCCTCTGTGAGATTATCAAACTAGATTCAGTCTTGAATTGAATTGGTTGCAAAAGTGATTGCAATGAGAAAGAAAAGTTGCCTATAACAATCTTAGCAATTATTTATTCCACCTTGACCCACATCCTGTGGATGCCCCAACACCCTTGCTCTGTGCTTTGATCCACCTCTTCACTTTTAAATATGAAATAAATAATCTTTCTGATCCCCCCTTACCCTTTGTCATGGTGGGATAAGCGGCTCACCACTGTGACATCTGGTAAGTTATTTTTTATTTTGTTTTGGTGGGCGCTTCTCATTTAGGGCATTTGGTTCATGTTTTCAGTTAGCTTGTTTGGTGTTTGTTTTGGTAATGTTCATCACCTGGTTATCTTACTCAAATAAATTTAAGTAATGGTAATAAAATCAATGATTTCTCTCTTGATTTGCCCACTTATGGTTGAATCATAGTTTGAAAATTAGTAAAAAAGCTCTACTTATCTTTGCACAATTCAAGTTACCTATGTTGATTCAATTGATGCCTGCAGCCCCCATATGGGGCAGTGGTGCGCCACCTCTTGAAGTTTTTCATCCATTGCCAAATTGTACTTGGGCTCTCAGCTAGCCCTCCAAACTCTTCAGGACGCGATGTCCTTCCTAAGGACTTAGCCTTATATCTTGCCCAAACCCAGGCGGTACCACATTGCACCCTTGTGCTCTCCCAGAGCAAAATGTGGTTTGGCCTTTAGTTTAAATATGGTAAATTGTTCCCCTATTCAGATAAAGCTATATTGAATTATCCCATACTGTTATGCAGCCTGCAGGATTAATTGACTTCCGCCCCTTCAAGGGGTATTTTGATCTCAGCTTCTCAAGTGAGGCTGATACTGCAGTAGCAGCTATCATCCCCCTGGTGTTCCAGGGCATCCACTTCCAACTAACCATAACCAGTTGCCCACTGACACCAGTCTTGTGGTTCATTTTGTGGGCCTCCCTACCCACCTACCACCCAAAAATTTACATAATGAAACTATTGCTGAATTATCAGAATTTGGTTCTGATCTCATAACTCTATTCGTGGTTCCCAATGGAGCCACCTGCCTTGCAGTCCCTACGCCTTCTCAACTATCTAGCCAGTATCAACAGAAGTAGCCCTCACAATCCCCCCCACACCATTATATCCTCTGCTCCTGACCGTCCTTTTTGGGCTCAAGTGGATGGAGGGCGTACCATCTTCCCTATCTGTTTCAAACTGGACCATTCGAAATGTTGCTGCCCCTCCATCTCCTGAGCTGCAGCCCCCACACCTGACTCTTTGCACGGTGATCCTATAGCCAATCCAATTATGCTTTTTGAATGGGCAATATCCTTTCCCCCTTCCTCCAAGGTGGTAGCTATAGCAACCACTGTTTCAATCAACCAAAAGTTACCTCTACGACCCTCTTTTACTTAACCCACCAATCAGGAGTCAGAATGGACTACAATAAGTAGTAAACCATCCTCCCAGCCACCCGCCACAGATCACCCATGTGCAAATAAACCAATCAAATTTAACCAAAATCCATAGGATTACTTGGTTGAGGTTGGAATAATCAGGTGAGCTTATCCCTGAATCTGAATGGGCTGGGACTCCTCCATTCAAAATGTATCTCAATACTAAATACGCGGCTCAATTTCCAAAGCGCCATTATGTGCCTCGCCCTGATTCCACCCATTTCAAAATTGACCACCAACTAGCTGAAGAGGCAGTTGCCCCCCATGAATGTCACCCAACAAGTAAAGACATTGCAAAATCAGTTACAGTGCTGGTGGCGTGTCTGCCACCTCCCATCCTCCCTAGCACCATGCTCCCAAAACATAAATAAGAACATCTCCGCTAGTATCAGTTGATGAATACAGCAGTTCAAAATTTGCGGCAGTCACAAAGTTTGGCACAAAGACCCTCATTACCCACAAAAACCTCAAAACCATCGCCACCCTACCTAAAGTACGCCTTGAGGCTGAGAAAGCCCTTACAACCTACTTTTTCCACCCTCCCACATTACACACATTATTTGCAAGCATCTCTTTGTTATCCTGACCCACATTTCTATGATGCGCTCATGCCAATGCTCTCAGCTTTATGCCATTACATGTCCCCATCAGATGAGGAAAAAGAGCCTCCCAATCCCACTTCACTCTCCGCCATGGTTATATAGCAGTTTCTGCTTCTGACTGGGTTTGTTTTCTTTGCTTTGTTTTTTGTGTCAGTTTGAGTGGATCCATCTGTCTTATTTCAACTTTAATTTATTTTACTTACAGTTTAGCTCTTTTGAGCATCTGTAATGTTTATTCCCTGGTTGGTGTACCTCAAATAGATTAATAATATAATCAATGATATAATTTAATTAGTATATAAATAAACTGAAAAAGCAAATTTTTAGTTCATATATTTGAAACCTTGTTGGCTTCACTTTCAGGTTCCGAAAACTCTTTTACGGGAGAAAGCAAGTCAGTTTGTGGCATGATAAACAAAAATATCTTAGGGAAATCTATTGAAGGAGAAACACATATTATATATAATTCCTAACTATAAAGACCTTGTCAGAGATGAGTTAGACCCAGAAAATCTTGACACCTAATCAATGGCCTTGTTGACTAAGAAATGACCAAAAAATTAATGGAAGAAGCCATTGGAAAGAGTTAAAAAATAATTGAGATAGGTTGCATTTGGGAGAAAAATTGGCAGAGAGAAAAAGCCATTGGCTAGGAGACTTTCAAGGCAAGGATACATTGGGGGGAGAAAATCCTTAGCCCAAAACATCTGTGAGCAGGTCTTATATAAGACTTTAAGCATGCCATGCAGGCTTTATTTGTTGTCAGAAAATTGCTTTTCCATGACAGTGGGCTCCGCTGGTCAGCAGGCCAACCATTAAGAAGACTAATCAGCCCTTGCCGTTTTACCTTAGGTGTCAGGGCTAGCAATGCCAGATGACCCCTTGGCGTGTCACCTGCGCCATTTGGGGGTCCCCCAGCCTAAACACCAACCCATAAGAATAAACATAAACTTATAATATATGGGAGATTAGGCAAAGTAAGATGTTTATTGAAAGTAAAGCACCAGGTATATATATGTACAAATGGGCTACTGCGCCCCTCGAAACCTATCAGCTTTCCACTGGACTTATATACAACCACACCCCCTCTCTACCGTTGCACTTCTCACTTCCCTGGTGTCAACCCTTTCATCTTGTCCTTTTTAATGTCTAAATTAGTTTTGGCTCATCCTCAGCCTTGAGTTGCTGGTGAGCTGTATAAATAATTACTATAAATAAATATCAAATTTGGATTTAACCTTAGAGTTGCTTATTAATTATATTCCAGAAAACTCTCTTTAGTCACTTGCTTGACTTGAAAATATCTTTGCTTCTCACTGATGGTACGTTTGACCCTTTTTAGTTAAATATTAAGAGTATCACCTTTCTAAGGCGTTTGTCAATTATTATATTAGATGCCAGAAACAACTTTGGCCATCTTGAACTTGTATTCTTGGCTTCTGCTGAAATTTAATAATAGCTGCAAATGGATCATCCTCAGCTATTAGTCGCTGGTGAATTTTTTTACTAATTTGGGGTCCTCAAATTCCCCACTTGATCAACTTCCTTCTCAGTGGAATATTTGGACTCAGCTTGACCTAATTTGCAGAGAAACTACCTAGTAATCAAACCAATACCAACTAAATCAGGTCAACCAAGCCATTCTGCCATAATTGGCCTCTTTCATCAAAAAATTAATTAAACCATTGAAGGAATCTATCTGGTTAAGATTCTGATATCTTCCTTCTTTTGCTAGATGGTGTTCCTCCTACTTCCACTCTCAGCGTGTGGAGCGGGCGTCCTGGGCTTGCACCTCCCCACCACCAACAATCGCCAGAACCTACCATTCAGTTGGGATCACAGCAACGTTCTCTTTCCCTCCCCAGCCTATTCAGTGGCACATCCTCGCCATCTCATCACCAACCTGTCAGCTATTCTGAAACCAACCAGCAGAGCCCCCTGTAGTGAGCACCACTGTCAGAAGGTTGCTTTTTCATACAGTGGGCTCCGCTGGTCAGCAGGCCAACCATCAAGAAGACTAATCAGCCCTTGCCGTTTCTCCTTAGGCATCAGGGCCAGCAGCGTGGCTGACTCCTTGGCATGTCACCCGCGCCATTTGGGGATCCATTAGCATAAACACAACCCATAAGAATAAGCATAAACTTATAATAAATAGTAAATTAGGAAAAGGAAGATGTTTATTGAAAGTGAAGCAACAGGTATTTATATGTACAGATGGGCTAATGCGGCCCACGCTGACCTATCTGCTTTCCACAGGATCTTTTCAGTCATTTACACACTCTCTCTATACCACTGCGCTTCTCACATACCCTGGTGTCAACCTTTCACCTTGTCCTTCCCAATGTCTGAACTAGTTTCAGCTCATCCTCAGCCTTGAGTTGCTATTGTGCTGTATAAATAATTACTATTAATAAATCTAATTGGGATTTGACCTTCAAGTTATTTTTTAACTATATTCTGGAAACCTCTTTGGTCACTTGCTTGACTCAAAATATCTTTGCTTCTCACTGACGGCATGTTTTGAATCTTCATATTCACATAAATGATATCATCTTTCTCAGGTGATTGTCATGGAAATGGCAGAAGAAGTTTAGACTGACCTGCCAGTTGGAATGCCTAAGCAACCAAAAAGCAAGCCAGTATGCCAGAGGCATTGCTGACCAAATGACATTATATGGATCTGTCCATTGTGAAATGACAAATTGTTGATGTAGAACAACAGTGAGGATGATCCTGATGACGAACCACAATGAGCCCATCTCAGACCCAGGGGGCCTTGCTGCAGGGGGTGGGATAACGGAAATAGTTTCAATGAGTTCATTGGCATAAGAGGTCATTTTGACCGGGGAGACAAGGAGATGGATTCTTGCTTGCAGTTGGTGGATGTAAAGCCACAAGATTCCCACGTAAAGTTGTTGGAAGTTCATGATAGCAGTGTCGTAGTGCCAAAAATATCTGACTCGTTGAATCCAATCAATGATGGAGGGGGCCATAGTGACCATAAGTACTGGTAGAGACTATCCAGTATATGGACTGACAGGCCACTAGGGAAACGCCATCAGGGTTGCAACCAGAAGGAGCAATATAATGAAAAAATTTTATGTTTTTTGGGCAAAATTTTTTATTGAAAGGAAAGGAAGAAAATTGACCAACAATTTTCTCTGTGCGATGCAACTGATTAATAGTGGTTGATTGGGGTAGTGACAAACCAGGATTGGGACCCTCAATTTCGACCTAACCAGCAAAATATTTGGGTTTGGGCGGATTAGTTCCCTGGGAACTGCATAAAAAAATTTAGCGATGGGCTGAGTCACTGTTAGTTCAACCTCAAACAATTGAACTGAGACTCAGCTACGTTTCCAATGGTTGGAGCAATGGCATTTAGCCCAATGAGTGGCGGGAACCCCTTCAAGGCCACCCCACATAGGGGCGGGTTCATTTGGTTTGGAACAGGTTCAGGACGCCTAACCCACCCACGCTCAGTCGCTGGGCCATTTGTTTGGTCAGTGGCATCACATCAGCTGCAACGCCCAAATTGTCAACAGGGGACTTCAAACCCTCATCAATGATGTCTGATGCTGTAGCCTGCCCATCGAGGATGTTCCCTGACAACTTTGGTACAGAGGTGATTTGTTCAATTGGCATGTTAATCAAATTAAAACCGTCGGGCATTCTGGCTGATAAATCAGTCTTCATACCTTTCTGGCCATTTGAGATCTGAAAAATGGGCAGATTACTGCTCAGATTAATTCTGACTGATTTCAATTTGACAATCTCAGAGCAGATTTCGAAATTTCCTGTAACAGTTCTTCCAAGATGAGTGTAGGTGTGGTGGTGAAATCTGAAGTGGAAGAGCTGTTACCCAGCGCTCATTTACTATGTGGGTAAGATCTCCCTGAGTAATGAGGGGTACTGCCATCCTCTTCAGTGCCTTCTTACTTGGGAATGGAAAAATGGCCTGATCAACACCCAGGGGACATTCCCCGGGACTTACATTACCCTTTCCTTTTTCCAAAGGAAGGTCCCCACCACTGGGAAACTGCACCAGAGCCACATTCTTGTGCGCCTTGGGTAACTTGATTGCCATAATTGTTGCAACTTTTTTGGGGGGGGGGGGGAGCTTCAGGGTGGGATATGTGGAATGCTTTAACCAGGTCCATGCAAATCGCGCAATTGCGCGCCTTGACCCAGCTGTTTTTGTAGGCCAGATACCCTTTCCAGGCCACGAGATATTTTATGGAATGTCAGGATTTCCGGGATTCCAGGATAACTCTACCTCAGCCTCTTCCCCATTTTAGACGATGATTGGTTCCAGTTCTATGAAAAATTTCACCAAAAAGGGCGACAGCTGGGAAACATGGAAAACAGGATGCTGCTTCCAATGTGCAAGGAGCTTCAGCTGGAATGCCCCATTGCCCAATACCTCCTCCGCCAAATGGGGGCCCAAGAACTTACTAGTGAATTTATGGGAAGGGACCTGAATTCTTAAGTGACGGGTATCAAGTATGACATAGGAGCCCACCATAAAATTATGACCCGAAAGATGTTTATGATCCACAAACTGCTTGTAGTCATCTATGGCTTTGGTGAGGTGTTCCCGAACTAAGGCTTGAGTTGATCTAATATGGGCAGTCTGGTCCGCGGCAGCTTGAACCTTAGGCTGCAAGCACAGCCTGACCAAAAATGAAGGATTATAACCCAATGTTGCTTCATAGGGGAAAAACCCCCTGGATGTGTGGGTCCCATTATTGTAAGTGAATTGAACAAGAGGAAGGTCATCAGCCCAAGTATCCTGCGCGGCTGCAGCATAGCAACGCATGTACTGTTCAAGGACTTGATTGACCTGCTCAGTCTATCCGTCCAACAGGGGATGATACACCGGGGAGCAACAGGGGGATATTTTCAGGATTGATAGGAGTCTACTCCAAAATCACGTGGTGAACTGTGAGCCACAGTCACTGATGATCTCCTGGGGGAGACCAAACATCAAAAACACATGGCGTACAAAAAGGCAGGCAGTTTCTTATGATGTAATCTGTGGAAGTACAAGGTATAAAAAGGGAAAACTTTGTGATTTAATCCACCACTACCATCACCACTGTGAACCTGTTAGAATAGGGGAGTTTGATGATAAAGTCCATGGACACTGATATCCATGGGCCCTCCGCCTGCTCTAAGGGGTGCAGGAGGCCATTTTTGCCAGAGCGGTCTGACTTAGCCCTAGCGCAGTAATGTAATTGGCATCCAGGCCAGAACCTCTTTTGTCAGACCCACCCAATTGAAGGTCTTCTTGATCAAATCGATGCATTTTTTGTTACTGGGATGTCTGACCATGGGGGGATCATGATGCATGTTAAATACTTCCGATTGGAAGGAGGGGGGAACCCAGAATCGAGACCAAAAGTAAATGAGTCCCTTCTCTAAGGAGTATAGGGAATGTTTGTGACACGGGTGAGCCAACTGCTTGACCAACTCCACACCTTCAGGGCAGGACATTTGACTGGCTAAAACCTGAGCC
>JAKSZP010001887.1:0-57114 GCA_022478985.1 Massospora cicadina | reverse complement strand
TATTGATCCGCCATCAGAATTTTTGTCATAAATTTATGAACTAAATTTTGTTTTTGTAAAATAATTTGACATATGACTTTGACCTCAAGGATTAGTCTATGTTAATCTTTCAATCAAACGCCCTAAACCAGTTTAATTATCCTTAGATGTAGTTTGCTTGTTAAATTTGACAAGTATTTTACCACTAAATATTCTAAAAATTCCTTGAAGTTAATATTGGCCACTGAACCACTATTGCTACACTGATGTTCCATTAGCAAATTCATATGAATAATCCTGAAAGATTTGGAGGCTGCAGGGAAAACAATGCATGGTCAATGACGTATATATTGGAATAAACCCTGTATGTAAAAGGTAGACACTGAAACGCACAAAAGTAAGAATGTTAACCTCCAACTTTGAATTTTGTTAATGTTGATGAATTTCCCACTGGAAGTACCCAACAATACTGCAGCGTACTTGGAGATATTATATCTTACTAAAAGCTTATTATTTAAAGATTTACAATTATTTGAGGTATATTGTCCTCATAAAGTTAACCTATGTAAAATCATACTTGTGAAATCTCGCCAGGTTGTAATCCAAATTTTAACATTCTGGCGCTCACTACAGGGGGCACTTTTCAATGACATTATAGAAGAAATAGAAGAAATAATCACTATCATCCAGGATCACATTTATTTTTGCTTTTGGTTTTGGGGACAAGTATCTCATCCAACCCATGGACGTGGATGAATCAAGCTGGGACACCTTTCAACTCAGTTGTTCAGAAAACAAGGAAAGTGACGCCCCTGCCTGAAACTTGTTCCCATAGGACTGCTGGCCTCCCAGTCTTTGGATAGAGTGTCTAGAATATCCTTAAACATGTCAAGGAGGTTAAAGAGTGGCTCCTCAGCGGTTACTATCTCTCCACCAAGCCCCTTATTAAAGCCCATTTGCAAATGTTCAGGAATTACAAGAATCAAAAATATCTCTATGTGAATCATTTATTTAAAATGACAAATGTCTGCCATAATTAAGAAGATTACTTCTCAGGCACAAATAGTCAAAATGATTGCTTAATATATACATCCGTTGATCTGACAGACTATGCAGATACTTGCTTGCAACAAAGTAAGACCAGCAGACTGGTTGAGTTCACAAGAGCTCAACTCTGGGACAACCAGATATTGGTGGTCTGACTGAATGGCACTTTTTTAGAGGTTCATGCAGTTGTTACACACAAAATTCACCAAACAGGCGAGGCCCATCACCAAGTAGATGAAATCACCAACCAGTTGAATGCTAATCTGGCCCATATCATTAGAGAGGTGCTAGATTAACGTGGGGCATCCTCTCAATGGGTAGCTGATGTGACCCATCACTGTGACCATGTTAAGGAGTACCTGAATTCAGAGATGTGCTTCATGCAGCTGCAGAAACTTCCAATCAGGAGGCCCACGTTCAGACCAATTGTACCATACAGCAACTGGTAGAAAAATTGGACCAGTAATTTCTCCGCCTCTCAGGTGCAATGGCTGACCACCACAAGCAGATCCAAGACCTTGAAAGGAGTACCAGTGTTGGTCAGAACTACTCTCCGACCTTGAGGGAAGCCTGCATGAGACTATCCAAACATCCAACCATCTGAGCGGAGAATTCAAATCATTGAACGATCTAGCCCAGATACAAAGCTTGCAAATCACCCATCCCATTAATAAAAATGTATTCTTAAAGGCCTATCTCACAACCACTGAATTGAAAATGTCAGAAGTTAAGCAATTGTTAGATCTCAAGACAATATTTTTCCAAAAAACTGGACAAGTTCTAGGATAAAACAGATATGAACGCTGCAAATGCTGACAAGGTCTAACCGCCATAAATAAAGGGAAATTTTACCAATTCCCATGAGTCCAGTTTCCAGACTCATAGTCTGACAATGATGAGGCAATTGCAGGAAAAAATACACAGCAGTTCTGACTTCAATCTCTAATACTTAAAGATTGATAAAAACCACCATTTCAGAAACCCCTACCTGCACTGCTCTGGATGTCCCAGACAACCATGATTAAATGCCAGCTCATCTAATGCCCATCACACGTTCATTGCCTCTACTTTGTCCCACCTGAAATTTGGCTCCAGAACCAGGGAAGCTGACTTACCACAATTAAAAAAGTTTTAACTAAACCACAGAGGACGCCAGTGGTTTCAGGGCCAACCCTAATAGATGTGCCAAAATTTGATAATAAGGGAAACATACACATCTTCTTGTTGCTGTTCAAAATTAGCATCGATGGCATGAGCAACAAGGCCAGACTGTCAGCCCTAATGAACTCTCTAGATCCTAGTGACAGGAATTGGTGATGCACAAGATCAGTGAGACTGGGCTATAGTACCAAAATGTGAAGACTATTATTAAGGAACCTGACGGAGAAGAGATGTTGATGACCAGGAAAACTGCCTTCCTTGACATCTTTAAAAAATCAAACAGATATTAAAATTATGCAGAAAAATTCTACCTTAGAGCTCGAGTCCTACATGGTGTGAAAGTCATTAACAACTATAATAAATAGATCACTCTATGAAACGCTTGCAAAGCATATAGAGAACAATACTAGGTCATGCTACACATGTTAAATGATGATCATAACATGTCACAGATGGTGAGCTATATGTGCCACTGTGCCAAAAGATTTGACGCACCCAATAAAAAGAATTTGAGACAATTGAGAAAGCCAAAATATATTCCTTCAGCAGGATAATAAGGAGAATCACCCAGCTGCCATCAGACCTGGGAGACCTAATATCCATTATATCATGTGACACTAATGCAGTGCAAAGGGACACTACACCAATCAGTGAAAGCCAGAGTGCCCAAACCCAAGTTGCACCACGTGGGAGCACAGTTATTGATGAGCAGGGAAAGATGGTCAGAATAAAGATAGTTATTCTACTTCCGCTGGATCCCAGCATATCCCAATCCATGACAATATGACGCTTTTGACTCCTTGGTCCATTATTGCTAATGACATCCTTGCAGTTACCACCCGCTTGCACTGATAACCACGCCAACCAAGCTGTTAAGTAGTATTGAAACCCTATGCATAGCAGCTTGAACAATAAAAATTACCAGTTTCCTCTGGTGACATATTCAGACCAGGTGAGGTTAATGTGGCCTTTTCCCTCAGAACTTTAGAGTATCCAATTTGTTACTCTGTGACAAACTGCAGTCTTATTATGTCCAGGATGACAATCTTGGCGTAATTTTTATAAACACAAACAAAGTTTTTTATAGCTAGATGTACTTACGCTGATAATAGTATGAGAAAAATCCAAGTCAGAGCCATAGTAAACAGTGGAGCACCTATAAACATTTTATCAAACATAGAAAAAAACTGGGGTTGTCATCAGACATTGACCACTGAAAAAAATATGGAGCTTCTAAACTTAACTCAACCAACTCATTAGGTGCATATAGCGCGCTTTTGCTAAGGTTTGGTTCTCTTATTAAATTGCCCTTGTGATCATTTTACTGAACACTCCCTAAGACATCCTTATTGGGACCTCATTCTTGAGGACATATGTAATTAAAACATATTGCATACAAAATAATCTGAAAACCCTCAGCCAAAACCTATCAATGTACCAGCGCAGAGATCAACGTTTTAAAAAGCAAACTCCGCTGTTAATCAACATCGCCTTTAGGGATGTGATTATCCCCATTAGTTATCAAAAGGTCGTATCCAAACGTGATATATACCAAACAAAAATTATTATTAAAAGGCATTCTGGTGAGGGCTGGCCGCCATGTGACCATTCCACCCGGCCACCAGGGTATAGTGAACATGTCTCAATATATAGATACTGCCAGAACTTTATGGTGAAATGTTTGCACCCTTCCACTGCATACACTGTAAACTGATTATGGCGCTGGGGCTCATCCTCCTTGTCCATGGAAAAACTAATTTATCACTTGCTAACCTCTGCTTGCATCAAATCCAGGTAAAATGACAATAAGTCATTGTGTTTCTACACATTCATCCAATGGATGATGTACAAGGCGTTAACAGATTTGAAATAATAGAGGAGTTTAGACTTAAAGGAAGAAAGTGTGAGGCCATTTTATTGGTTATATCTTAAAATCCCTTGTCAGATTGATGAAGGAGTAAAAGGGTCAAGCGTTGACCTTGTTCAATTATTATAAAAAAAATTAACAGGAGACAATCTTGATTCAAGATGTGCAGAGAACGTACTGCAACACATCAACACTGAGAATCAATCACCAATTCACCTTCTCCCTATCTGCTAGTCTAAGATGGTGTTTATAATTGTCAACAAAGCAATCAACAACTGGTCCAGAAATGAATTCTGGTGTTATCAAAGAGCCCATGGGTTTTACCAGTATAAATAGTAAAAAAAAATACTGTTCCAACCATGTGGTGATTTACTACTGGCAATAAAATAATTAAATGAAAAAGGACTTTTACCCCCTCCCAAAGGTTGACGACACTCTGGACCAACTCAGCAGGACTATATACTTCTCCACTATGGATTTGATTTCAGTTACTGGCAGATTGAGCTGCCATGTAAGGAACAAGATAAATGTGGCATTATAATAGCCCAGGGACTGTTCCAGACAACGTGAATGCAACAGGAGTTATGCAATGCCCCTTCCACATTCCAAAGGGCTATGGACAGTATCCTGGGTGAATTCAAGATTTCTTGTATATTGGTTTACTTAAATGATATCAATGTTTTTGGGAACATTCTGAAAACATCTACAATACTTGGAGGAGGTTTTCCGCCAGCTCGCCGCTGCTAAACTTAAAATCATACTCAGGAAATGAAGATTTTTCAAAGAGAAGCTCAAGTACTTGTCTTTCATTATAAATAAAAGAGAGGCACGCGCCAATAGCAGGCTAAAATGAACTCATCAAGCTGATGAGGACTTCCGCCTGCTATTGGGATATCCAGGTTTTTCCAAGATGGTCAGCTACTACTGGAAAATCATAAACAGCTTAAGTAAAACAGGGGAGCCACTATTTCACTTATTGAAGACAGAACTAAATTTGAGTGTATGACGAACTGTCAACTGACATTTGACCAAATTCACAAATGTCTCACTATGGCGCCGACCCTCATGTACCCAAACTTCAGTAAAGCCATACATAACTCAAATGGACGCCTCTCTCACCGCTGTAGTGGCCGTTCTGTCCCAGCTTGAAGAGGAGGGGATAGAACACCCCATGCCTATTTCAATCAGACGTTAGACATGCATGAATGGAACTGCTCTGTTACTGAGAAAAAATGCTTATTGGTGATCTACTCATGTAAGAAGTTCTGGATCTACGTTTATGGAGTGCACTTTGAGGTGACAACCAAACACTCCTTTCTAAGATGGTTGTAAAACCACAAGGAGCAGGAAGGGCGCCTAGTTTGCTGGTTGTTACAGTTACAGGCGTACAATTTTGATATCCAGCATCAATCTGATGTCAAGCTTTTAGAACGCTAATGGACTTTATTGACTCCCTACCATAGCATTGATTAACAACAAGGCAGACAGCCTATATGATAAGATTCTGAATATACAATATGAGAAAAAACTGGAAGGTGTGCAGTGCACTTTGTATTGACTAATGAAGAGCAATATCATCATGGATGGAAAGCTATATAAATTAATCAAAAACTGTGAATATATTGTACCCTAACTAATGGAGAGTAAAGACCTGATTATTGGAGAACACAAATTCATTGGCCACGCAGTTTTTAAGAAGACTTAAAAACAACTGTAGCGTTACTACTATTGGAAATCAGAGCACTTTGACATTCATGAAGTCCTAAGCTGCTGCAAGGTATGCCAAGTGGAAGCACTGTATGCAAAAGTACTCATATCAATTGGTCAAGCTGAACTTTGCATTCCATACTATGTTCATTGATTTGGGATCTCTGGCTACCAGAGAAAGTCAATAAAAATTCGTTGTGATTATCAATCACCTTAAAAGATTGGTCAAAGCCAAACCAGTAAGAGATTTGGGCGTCGCAATGACCACCAAACATTATTTAAGAGAATATCTTTTACAAGCACAGATGTCCCCAATTTCCTTCTAATGGATAATGCACTAACTTTACATCTTAAACTTTTGAAGCTCAAAACTTGATGAGATTATGTGGACTACTATCAACGTCCTACCATGCTGAGACAATGATATGGTAGAGAGGGTCAAAGTCACTTTAGTTGGCATCCTGAAATGTTTGGCATTGGGAAATTGTCAAGCTATAACCTACTCTTGCCCTCTGCCATCTTTGTGTATTATATTGCATTCCACTCAACTTTGGGAAGGTTCCCGTTTAACTCATGTATGGGCAACAACCTTTTTATCTAACAATTTTGTACTCCTTCATCCATGATGAGGGAATGTCCCCTAGCTGATATTTAGTAATTTAATAAAGACCTTTATTAACCTTCAAACTGAGGCCTAACCAAATGCACTTTCCCAGAAGATGAAATGCAGAGTGCGCAACAACTTGAATTACCATTCTCTAACCTGTCTCAATGTAGGGAGCAAGTGCTCTACTATGATAACCATGGGTTTTCTAGGACAAACAAGCTCAAGCATATCTAGAAGGTACCATTTGAGATTATAGCAAATTACTCCAACTGATACATACACACTTAAGGACCCTCTTCAAGGGCAAACATCAACATAGTGCACGCTAGTTTCCTGAAACAATTTTAGAAGAGCGCTTAAATGCCAGCCTTCAACCCCCAATAACCTAATTGATGGTCATCACCAATTGGCTGATTCCTTGTGTTTGGTCAAGTGGGGAAGATCTTGAAATTTGGGTTTGACCAAACATAGGAAATCAACTGCCATAGTAATAACCCCAAGTACCTCATGGACCTTGCCACTACCCTCGCTCCATTGCCAATATCTCTCAGCATATCAATTCCTATTGATCCACCATCAGATATTTTCCGGAAATTTTGTTTAAAATTTTAAGCTTTCATAAACTAACTTGACATATGAATCTGACCTTTGGCATTATGGTCCATGGCAGTCCATCAATCAAATTCCCAAAAACGAGTTCCAGTATCCTCAAATGTAAATTGCCACTGAATCCAATTAGTACACCACCGCCAAATATTCTGAAGGTGCCCCTGATGTTCATATATTGACCACCAAACCCCCATCACTATACCAAGAGCCCATTATTGGATACAAATGGAAGACCTTGGAAGATTTGAATGTCATGGTGAAAATGATGCATAGGCAGAAATGTATATATATATATATGTCTAACCCTGTATGGAAAAGGCAGATGCTGAAACGCACACCAGTATCGTTATCATACTCTGACTTTTGATTTCATTCATGAAAATGAATTTTCTCACTTAAAGTACAATAAGACTGCAAAATACTTGAAAATTTTATTTTTATCTTATTTGAGGTATGCTGACCAGGGGATGGACATTACTGAAGCTCAATGAGCTAAAAAATGAACAAAAAGAATACCTGAACAGAATTATTGACTGCCCAAAAAGAGTAGGTGAAACACAAATTGAACGAGAATACAGCCAACCAGGTAAGACAGCAATGAGTCGCTCAACCTACCATGGTGGAAAGAAAGGGGGATTGGGTGGCACACCCTTGGTATCAAAATCCATATCAAATGCAAGAGTGTGGGCCAAGGTGGAAAGCAATGGTGTGGGGCGATCAGTGACATGGGGAGTAAGTTGTCTGATGGTTGGCTGGGCACTGAGATGACCTATATCAAAATTAGCACACAGGTATCTAAAGAAGCAGTTTTCCACATGAAGGCAGATGGAAGGAAGCTGGGATAATAGAGCTATGTTGGCACAGGTGGTTTTTGCCTTGGCCTGTGAAGCGATAGCAACTCTCTGGATGGCAGCATTTGCTTGTTTGTGTAGGTTTAAGATGTCCTATTTGCCCTGAAGGGCTATGGTCAGAGCAAAAATGGGAATAGGGATATCTTTAGCAAGTATTGCTACTGACGCCTCGTTCATCTCATGGATTTTGATACTATATGGGTTTTCAGCTGCAGCAACAGTGATCTGGTGTTCAGAGCAGAATGCAGAGGCGTTCAGTCAGAAGGCATAAAAATGCTGAGAGACCTGAATGGGGTGCTTTATCTGTATGAATCCTTTGATTGGGGTATGTTGGATTTTTAACCAGGTGATATTCCTCACATATTAACAAAATTAGTATAATAATTAATCAAGATGATTGCCGACTAGCTTGCTAATTTTGATTAATGATAATACCCCAATTTGTGCTCCCCATTTGGTCGGGTTGAGCTGTCTTGATCTGCAGGATAAAGAAAGTATTGGCCATCATGCCCTATAGAAAATTGGTGGGTCTCAACACCAGCAACTGAGGCCAAGGATGTTGGATATTTATATAATCAATTAAGATGACGAATTACTTAAATTTGACATCAAAAAGTATCAGGAGTTGATCCTGATAGTTTTTAGTTAATTTTGACACTGGCAACTTATGCTGAGGATGTCAAACTATTAATACTAATTTTTTAAGCTCAGCAGGCTTTTATCCTCACACCAAACCTATGCGAAAATGATTGTGGGATTTCCAGCAGAAAATCAAATCTCAGAGATCTGTCAACTTATTCTAATGATGCCAAACCATTTAATATTAATTAAATAAAGCTGAATCACATTTTGACTTTGTGAGATTATGGGCGGAATCCCCAACAGTATTTTAGGTTTAATTTGACACTGGCAACTTATGCTGAGGATGTCAATTTATTTAACTAGTTCAGATTATGATGAATCAAGGATTGACATAATCATGGACATTGAGGATGATGAGTATTGCCAGTGAGAGTGCTGACAAATACCAAGAAGGGAGAATCACCAGTGAGTGCTGATGATGCTGGCAATAAATGCCAATGACATGGACAGGCAAGAAATGCCTATAGTTAGTTTGATCTTCTTCTTAATAAAAACATCTTCTGTCTTCCTATCTTTATTAAGTTTTTAGTTAACAGTAGTTAGCTAAGCTTGTAGAGGTGGGACTCAAGATCCCCAGTTGTTAGGTGCTGAGTTAAAACACCTGGAGTGGTTGGTGCAACCAAATCCCAACCATGAACTAGATGGAAACCCCACGGGAACTTGGGCAACTAGCAGCCACAATGATGAACTGGAAAGATTGAAGGGGAGAAACCCTGAGGGAGTCAATATAGGCTGCTGAACCACAATTGTTAGACAAGTTCCAAAGAGGACCTCTGAGCTATAACAAGTGGTTAAGCCTTAGAAGGATAAGTTGTTGGTCTGCTGGATTGGTGGGTTGTCCTGCGAAGTTCTTGGGAAAGATCACCAATGATTGTGAAAAGGCAAGGGCCAGCAGTCTTCATACTGTTTGTCCTGGCACACTAATGGAGTCATCTATTATTGAGAATGAAAATTCTCAACAGGGTATTTGATTCTCCAATAACATTTCCCATTTCATCAGTTTCATCCAATGAAGTCCAGGGATTCAAGTTGAGAGGGAAATCAGGGTCAGTTAATTGTTGGGATGTGGCTGGCGATTAAAGAATAATGTGGGACTGAACTGTCATCCAAGCCAATTCCTGATTAGCTGAGGCGCAGGTGGCACTGGACTGATGAGGGGACTGATTGGCTGTTGCTAGCTCTGTAGTGGCAGCAGGCTTTGGTGGGAAGGATTGTACCCCAAACCAGAAAGACCGTGGGGTGTTGTGCCAAGTGGGGACCAGATGGAGACAACACAGGTCCGGCAGAAGCATCAAGAGAGGGGTATTTATGCTTTGAGTGTTCTAACTCAAAGCAGGATGGGCAGATGGTCTGCCCGCCCTTGACATGGGCCCAGAATGGGTGGTTGGGGACTGAGAGAATGATGGCGTGTGGGAGAATTGACAAAGTGAAATTATTTGAATTTGGGCTAATCATGACAAATGCCTGAGGACCTGCAAGATGAGCGGCCCCATTGGGACCACAAACTAAAGGATGGGGTTGGAGCCATATGTGGCCAAGCCTTCCATCAGCTTCTGATGGAGCAACTTAAGGGAAGGTGAGTGGGCAACCCCAAAAACTGAACCACCATAGTGGTGTCAGTGGGGAGCTGGGTGCACGTTGTGTGGATAGGGGTGCCCTGGAAAACCAGGGGTACGGTGGCCGCAGTGGTAATGTCAGCTTTGCATGTGAAGCCTAGATCAAATTACCCTTTATTAGGGTGGAAATCTCTGAATTTGGCTGGCAGCATCACCACCTGGGCCAAGTTGATAATAGCTTTTTCTTTGTATGGGAATAATTTCCCATATTTGACCTAAAGGCCAAAATGTGACTGGTATTGGGGGAGAATTAATGTGCTGTGAGACCCTGCCTGGGCACATGCCAGGTGGATGGTGAGATCCTTAGGTGGTTATGAACTGACCCAATGATTTAGTGGGACTGGCTGAGCCAGTCTGGGCGCATTTTCCCACTGTATGGAAAATGATGGGTGGGGTTTCGCTGCTGCCCCACATGGGAGCAGCTGGCAGAGAATCTGAGGTCATTGTGGAGTGAACAGGAAGGTCAGCATAGGCTAGCAGAAGCTCTTTACTTTTGTTTCAATTAAAATTGCTTGAAAGTTATTCCAAATGGAAAGAAAAAGTTTTACTTGAAAATTTTATATTTTAGTAAAAATCTTTATTATATCAAGATTCACAACTATTTTGAGATATAATGTACTCAGACATTTTACCTAAATAAGTGAAATCATACCTGAGACAATATCATCCAATTGTAATCAAAATTTTAACAATGGCCTCAAGGGCATTAGCACTGTGCCTTCTACTCATTGCATAATAAAATTGAAGCAGCATATCAAACTCACCCCATTAATTTCTTAGTATTTTCACCTTCCCTTTTCTCCAACTCAAGCTCCTTGGATCTCATGAATCTAAATATACTTCATTGTATTTTCTCCTTGTTGGATTCATATATCACAAAAAGGGTTTACTTTGTTTATATAAACTATGTAAATAGACTAAATTGGTAAATTTTTATTTATAGGGTTAGGATTAGTGGTTTAGATAGATGAACATCTAGCACAGCTGCCTCTCATAGCTTTTGAACTTTGTTTTATTTTATTCAAACCCTGTAAGACAAGGTTTGTGACTCTTACATAGTAATTTGTAACTAGAGGTAGTAAAAATAAACCCTATAAAAGTTAAGACTTTATTCTAGAAAAGTTTACATTAAAGCCAGATTGAAGTTTTCACATCTTATTATAACTTGCAAAAATGTATCTTTACTTAATTTTCCCTTTACTCCTATTATTCCACTCCATTTTCCTTAATTAGTATAGAATAGAGATTCTAAGGATGACCATTCTAGATAATAGTATACTTATGGTTCTATACATCAGATAATTATGAGTTTAGTAGATTTTACATATATTTTATATAATAAAATTTGTAGATATATAATTAGAAAACTACTTATTATAATTATTACTGGTTATTTAGCAATATTGTACAGTTCTATAGATCATATTATAAATAATTTTCTTACATCACTATTCTATGGATAAAATTATGCACTATATGTGCTCATCAATCAGTTCTAATCATAGATTTTTGATAACTGCTTAGAAAATTGATATCTACTATTCTTTTTTTAGTACTAGATGGTCCCAACCTGAGGGGGGATTCATCGATGTGATATCTACTATTCTACTAAGGTATAAACTAGATAGTTGAAACATATGCTTCCTATTAAAATGTAATTTTTTATACTAAAATAACTATAGATTATAATAAAGGCAAGCCAATTGGGAAAAGCCATGTCATTTCTTAGCTAGGTGCCAGAATCTAAACCCATGCAAATTTTGAAGGCAGCATGATGTTGTTTACAGTTCTAACCAAAATATTATAATAATAATTTATTTTTTGATTTTATATCAGAATATAACTAAATTATTATATGAGATATTATGTGTAATAACACTTCTTTTTGGCTCTATCTCTAAGGTATATGATAAAATAGTATATGAACTAAATTCAGGTTGGGACCATCTAGTACTAAAAAAAAGTATATGAACTAAATTGTTGTTTCTTTTATTTAATAAATAATGTAACATTATTATGAGTCTAGTATAGTTTGGTAATAAGGTAATTTTTTTACCTGTATGTTAAAACATGGGTATGCTATTTTGAGCTTCAATATATATATAATAGATAATTTAATCTTTAAAAACCATATCTATTCATTATATATAAACTAAGATAACCTAAGGACAAACTACTTTTTAATAAAATAAAATTGTTGATGTACTTTTGTTAAAAAGAGTAATTGATTTCATATTTGAACATGGTTCTAAAATTTTTGTGACTCAACAAATCTTGTAGTACAATAGAATCTCTTATTTTCTAAATAAAACTTTGTTATAATTGTATAAGCAAGTATATCTTTAAAAAACTAAAATAGATTCAACAACTTATTTATAATAATTAATTGTATAATAGTTTTTTAGTACTAGATGGTATTATATAATAGTTTTATCATATCAAAGTATATTTTTCTACTGACTGAAAAAAATTTATTACCCCATAGATTATATTATTTTATTAGGTAATTATAAGTGAATAAATTATAATACTTAAAAATACTTAATATGTATCTCTCTTTGTTAGATCTTCAAATAAAAAGGCTTTATAATGATCTAAGCCAATATAATATTAGCATGTGTATGTTTCTTTGTAAATCTGTTGTATATTTAGCATAATATAATATAGGTAATTTTAAATATCAAAGTTTTTTGTATATCTCCCATGTAAAGTAAAAACCTTGGGCATATAAACATTCAATAGAATATTACTATAATTTAAAAACAATTTTTGAGATACAGGTCCTCTATAGCTTATACAACAGATAGTATGAAATGATAAACCACTTAATAGCAGACTTAATTATTAGTTTTGCAATTTTATCTGAGTATTAATTACTCTGATCTTTAAAAAGTTTTATAATATATGTATTTTGTATTATAAATTGTTAGTTGATAAAAACAGCCTTTTTGTAACCTAATTTAATTTACAGAAATTAACTTTTCTCTCTCATTGCAATCACTTTTGCAACCCATTTAATTCAAGTCTGAATCTAGTTTGATAAATCTCATAGAGGAGATTAGTCTGCGCCCATGTCAGGGAGCAGTTGGGCAAGTAAGGTAAGAGGAGCAGGTGGGAGGCCTGCGGCCTCAAACATTTGAAAGCACCCCGGAGAAACTGGCGGAATAGAAAAAAATTTCAAAAAACTGGCAGTCACTATTTCCCCAGAAATCCTCACTTGGCAAGCATGATGCAACCAGTATATCAATACGCCGCACTCCCAGCCACTTTCATTGGTGGAATACGGAGTCCACATGTTTCTGGACATCCAACAAACGGCTTTATGGGAAAAATTTTGTGGGGATGTGCACACTTTTTTCCTGATTGCAGTGTATGTCGCACCTCATTCCATGTCATGCAGTTGGCTGGACCTAGGTTTCAAAAACAAGGAGGCAGCAGATGAGGCTGCTGCAGTGCGCATAGTGATTGACCTCCCCAAAGGGCAACAGGTCATCAAAACAAAACGCACTAGATGGACAAAATCCAACCAAATTTTCCTCATGTTCAACTTCTTGCCTACTACAGTAAAATGTGACATTTTGGAGCAACACCTGAAAGATGGTCTCACCATCTATGGCAAAACACAATCTTTCAAAATGCAACGCTTTATGCTGATGCCACACCTGTGCACTGGCAAAGCCATCATAGTTCTGACCCCAACTGAGGAGATCGTGAAGGACCTAACCCAGATCCCGCACTCCACTTTTACTAATATTGAAGGGCATACCACCCACCCTTTCTGGGTAACCGTGGATAGCGCGCCCCCCATCTGTACCCACTGTGATGTGTTCAGCCATAAGGCACATGCATGCCCCACCAAGGAGGGCGTCACATTCCAAGAGCACCCCTCAGCAGCCATGGCCAGCGGAGAGGCGCACTATGAACCAACCGTAAGCACCAAAGAGGCTTTCCTGTGGGGAGCACAAGGCTGCTACCTACTGGTAAAGCCTATTTCCCTGCAAGAGCGGAGGAAGGCCAAGCAGGCCCACAGGGCTGCAGCCAAAGTCACCATTGCTATCCCATACTCCCAACGCCAGGAGGACATTGAAACCTTCATAGTGGAAGCAAATCAGGAATCCATCAACCAATCATATTGGGAAGCCTATACTGATTGGGCCACCCAATCTGAGGATCCAATGGGAGACTCAAATTCTCCTGATATTCACAACCAAGCTCCAGTTGAAACTGACTTGGCCTTTAACCTACCTGAAAAAAAATTTTGGCCTCACTCAATGGTGCACTGAACTCATCCGCACCGCAAAAAATTTGTCCAATGTTGGGGAAACAAAAAGTGAAGGCAAAAGCCAACACAAACCTTTCTGCAAAAATTAACAAAAATACTGATAGCATTGCTGTAAACACCCATGCTGCCATGAAGGCCCATGGGGATCTAGAGGAGGCTAGTGGGCCCAGGTGCTCACTCCCTTGCACCTAAGGTGCGATGGGGGAAACCTTCACTTTAGGGATGGTGGATATTACCGGACTCAAGGCCTTGCCATCCTGGGCTAGGAAACTGAGTTTTTTACAACAAAATTTACCCGTGGATATCCTGGCCATCCAGGAGTCCCACTGTCCATGAGGTTCTGAGGAGGCTTGGAAAACAATGCTCCTCCCATCCCTATCCTTTTGGTTGAAGCACTGTGGGGTGGACCATCTAACTGTGGGGTGCTAATTTGGAAAAATAATTTTTTCAAATTTTTATTGTTGGAAACCTTCCTCAATGGCTGAGTCCTCATTGTCACTTTTTTGTAGGCTGACGTGGTACACGCTATCATCAACATCTATGCCCCAAATGGTGCATGTGAGCATCAGGAATTTTTCTTATCGGTCAAATCCCTCCTGCTACCCTCAGACCCTTTTGTAGTCAGTGACATGAACTGTTGGCTAAACACTCCAACAGACCAGTGGCCTTCCTCCTCCCACACCCCCCAGGGCCATGTTGAACTTTGCATTCTAAAGGCCACCCTTGGGTTAATGGATGCACTGCCACAGCAAGCCCCGCTGCTTGAGAACATGATGCGCCCCCACATCCACAACGGCCAATTAAGATCCATGTCCCACATTGACCTTATCCTTATGCTGGCGAAATTCCAACCCCACATATCCCACTTTAAAACAACAAAAATGGAATTCTCCGACAATTGACTGGTCTCAATAACCTACCACCTACCTGTCACAGCTGCTAAGGCCCCACATTGGTGCAAAATCGCCCCCCCCCGAGCTCACATTGCCAGGATTTTCCATGTGGGTGGAATCAGCAACTTTGGCAAAAGAGTTTGTTGCACCATTTTGTGTGGACCCCATTTCCACATGGGCAACTTTCAAAGAAGATACCATCCACCAATCTCGCCACCTCTCCTCCAGACGCTCACAAGCCACATCAGCTGTCATTTCGCGCACTCTGGCAGAGTTAACACACCTGGAGTCCAATATCCCAGCTACAGGATACAGCTCTGCATGGGGCTGGAAGTGGGCGAAGTCAGCTGCCCACCTCAATGCGCTCAAAAGGCAACACAAACATCAGGTTTGTGTTCAGTACAGGGCCAAGCGCATCACAAAAGGTGACAAGTGCACCGCATATTTTTTTAAAAAAAATTTGCACCACGCCAGAGCGTGGCCTGCACACAGATGTGAAGATTGGATGATTCCATTGCAGATATGCCAGCTGAAGTGGCAATCAAAACACAAAAGTATTACTCCAAGTTGTACCAATCTGATCCAATTCAGCCAGCTGAAGTGGTGGAATTTCTTGACTGAGCCACATCCGCACCATTTCCCAATACCTGAAAATAATGAATTTGATTACTCCAAACGAATTATGGACAGCCATTCATGGTGCACCAAACTGAAAATGCCCAGGCCCAGATGGCATTACATATGAATTCTACAAAAAGTACTTCAAATATATATCCCCACTACTGTTGGACTCACTTAACCAGAGCCTTTTGGAAATGTGCCTCCTGCCAGGAGGACAAGAGGCCTTCACTGTCACACTCTTTAAGAAAGAAGACAAGCTAGACTTAGCCAACTGGCGCCCTATTTCTTTAACTAACATGGATACAAAAATTTTAACAAAAATCATGGCTAACCATTTAGGGATTGTAGCATCTGCCACCATCTCCCCAGAACAATTTGGTTTCATACCCAGAAGGTTGATTTGGGACAACATGCACTCTGTAGCCAATGCGTTCCAGTCCACAGCCTCTGGGGCACTTGCATTCTTGGACCAACAGAAGGCCTATGATAGAGTAAACTGGGAATACCTCAGGGCCTGCCTCCATCAATTCCGCTTACCCCCTTGCTTCATCAACTGGTTGATGCTTCTCACAGAATCTGCAACAATGGCAGTATGTGGCACTAGCTTCCTAATGGAAGTAGTCCACCCTCAAAGGGGCTTGCAACAAGGGGACCCCCTTAGCCCACTCTTATACAACTTCAGCCTTGACCCATTACTTTGAAACGTGAATGCCCAACTCACTGGGGTCCATGTGCCAGGCCAAGCCCCAGTCAAGATGATGGCGTTTGCAGATGACTGTGTGGTGGGGGTGTCTAATAATAAAGATGCATGCGCACTTGAAGCTCTCATCCAGGAGTATTCCCAGGTAAGTAACGCTGCACTGAACGCCTCCAAAACTGAAATCATCCTCCTTGGTCAGAATCAAACTGCTGGGCCCCTGCAACCAGTGCCCAGCCCAGCCCATCTGCTCACAAACGCGCTCGCCCTCCCAGCTCACCCCACACTGCCCCACTGGTGCTCCCCTTTGTGCCACGCCCTACCATAGGGCCAGTCCGCCATCTGGGCGTGTGGGTAGAGGCAGGCGGATATGCATCAGCAGTAATGGAGAGTCATATTCTAGACAATGTGACAAAGCGCATCGCCTCCCTCAGAGCCCACCCTACTTCCCTTACTGGCAGGGTCGTTTTGGCCAACTCTATGCTCTTCTCCAAAGTCTGGTTTGGAGCCCACGCTATCCCCTTCTCCCCAAGCTTCTTCAAATCCTTGCATACCCTGCTGCAAGGATGGCTATGGTCAGGCCGCCCTCCACCAGTATGGTTAGAAGTCATGTTTGACCCTCATCAACATGGTGGCATGGGCCTGCTTGACTTCAGAGCCCATGCGGCCAAGATCTTGGGTACCTGGATTGCGGCCATCACCGCCCCTAAACTTCCCTCACAACACTGGTCTCGTGCAGCCTGCTCCAACTTCTCCCGCGCCTTGGGCCTCAATAATCCATCAAACCCCCACTCCCTGATGAAATACCTGGCTTCACACCCATCGGCCACAGGTCCTCATGGTACTAAAACCCACTACAAACGAATCCTACTCTCCATGCAGAGTGCAGAATGGAGAATTTGTATTAGTGGACATACAACCTGAAGAGGCCGCCCCTCTCCTCAGTTCACACAAGAGGTACAGGGGCTACCCATCCGTGATGGCGTGATCCCCATATGGCCCCATGTCCTATCCAGGGTGGACTACCTGGACATGATGGACATCCCTTACTCCATTGAGACCCAAAAAACTATCTGGAAATATGCTCACCATCCTCTGTTGCAGCCTCAAATCCGCTCCCATGTGTGGCGCTGCCTGAGGCAGGTGTACCGTACAGCTGAGTGCTCTAACGCTTTACACTCATCCTGCATCATGTGTGGCCAGTATGGAACGCTGTTACACCGCTTGGAGAAGTGTCCTACCTCTAAAGTGATATGGCGCAAAGTTCAACGTTTACTGGGCCAGAATCAAACACATCCCTTCAGTCTGTCAAGAGATATGTTTGCTTTATCAATGGCCTCCCCCCTTCCGCCCTCCCTCCATGCTCTGGTGGTTGCAATCACCATGTGGACCATCCACACAATTGTCTTGGATGCCATCGCAGGCTCCATCCCCACCCTCCCAGAAGCTGTCCACAGATTCTGGTCTCATTTGGTGGACCACTTTCAAGTGTGGATGTTTGGATACCTCCCACCGCGCCGCAACAGCTGGTATCCTCCTGGTTCCCAGTTTGGTTCATCAAATCAGACCCCTTCCTCCACACGTGTTCAATTGTGGCTACGGCCCCTTCACGCGTTCCCTCCCCTTCCCCATAAGTGGCGTTCCCGCTGGCAACAAGAGATAGCATCGCTTCTCTGGAGTGCCTTCCATGTTACTAAGTGTTGTCTCAGTTGCGTCATTTTCAGAAGTGTCTGTCCCATGGTCAGCCTTCCCCGCAATAATTTTAAAATTTAAAAATTTATAGATTAATCAATGTGTCCTTGAATAATTAAGCCTAAATAAAAATCTTTACTAAATATCCAACCTCTAATGCAAAAACTTGGGCTTATGGTTAGAGAGGCAAGGATCAGAGCTAAAAATAAAAAAAGATGGCACTTTTATCTAACAACAAAGACTTTCATACTTTATAAGAGGAAAGTTACACATACTGATAAAACTCAGACATTTAAACATCACTTTGATAAAAATATGTTAAGATTTGGGTTTAACCTATCATAGGATATAGCCACCAGCCCTATCACCCCCATTAACCTATAAACCTTGCCTAAACCCTTGTTCTGCTGTCTATAAATTTTTAGCAGAATAATTCCAATTGATCTGCCATCAAACATGTCACTATAAATTTCTGAACTGACTTTAAGCTTTTATTTTTGACAATCTGTGCAATTTTAATTTTTTACATGTCAACCCTTATCCATTTTCTCAGTTCTTTGAATATACTCTGTTCCATAAATAAGGATTATCAGAATCATCTAATCTTTATTGTCTTAATCGTTGCCAGTTAACTAATATAATTAAGCTGCTAATGAGGTTGAACAGAATAACACAAGATGTGCCCAACCTTATATGGATCACCATCAGGTTCAGAGAGCTTTATCCACTGGCTATTAGCAGACTATAAGGAGGAAACTAGAGATTTGAGAGCTTGGAAATAAGCTAACTGACTAAAGATCAAGGTATAAATTAGATTGGTCCAGCGTGAAAATGGATATATGCAATGATGCACATTCTGAAGAATACCATCAATGACAGATCTCCAAGCTGGAAGTATCTATCAAGAATATGGCTGATTTGGGGGATTTTTTTTAATAAAAGCTTATATTCTGTCAAGCTTTACGTTTATGTGGAGGTATATAGCCTTTACATAGTTGTACCTATTTAAAATGTAAATATACCTGAGCCTATCTTTACCAGTTGCAGTTCCAATTTCAACATTCTGATGCCCACTACAAGGAGAACATTTAATGATATCATAAAAGAAATCATGGAAAAAATCATCATGAGGCAAAATCTCAGCCGCTTCACCATCAGCTTCAGGAATAAGTATTTCCTTTAACTTATGGTCACAGGAGGCCCCTGCAACCACTTCCACCTCAGAAGTTGGGGCAAGGAAGCTGATGCTTCCATTATGTAACTTGTCCCTGTAGGACCACTGGCCTCTCAGTTAGTGAATCAAATGGCCATCATATCCACTGAACATGTTAAGGAGGTCATGGGATGACTCCTCCACAGATACCTTCTCCATACTGAAGTTATTAATAAAACACACTTGTTGATGTTCTGAAGCTACAGAAAACAAGAATACCATTATTCAAACTATCATTTTTCCAGTATTTATTGATTTCTGCTGTGATCAAGAAGCTCACTACTCAGGTGCAGTAAAAAACACACAATACATTAATCTTTTGATTTTCCAAACCATGTGGATCATTACCTGATAAAAATTGAGATCAGAAAACTGTTAAAGTTTGTTGAAGCTTAATGACTGAAAATTCAGCTAATGACATATTAATTGGATGGCATCTTTTAAGGGTTCACGTGGTCATCTTAGACAACTAATGATATACAGACAAAGCCCACCACTGAGTGGATGATCTTGTTAACCAACTAAATGCCAATCTAGCCTGCATCATTGGTTAGGTATTGGACCAGCGTAGACATCATCTCAATAAGTAGCCAACATGGTCTATTACTGCAGCCACGTCAAGGAATACATGAAGACAGAGGTTGAGCAGCACGCCACGTCAAAGGCTACCAATTTGAGGCCCAAGCCCAGACTGTTCAAACCATCCAGAAGTTGGGGAGGATCTGGAACAACAGTTTATTAACCTTTTGAGGTGGTGGTTGACCACCACAGCCAGGTTTAAGATCTCAGTAATAGCATAAATGCCAGTCAGACCAGACTCAAAGGCCTCAATGAGCATCTGACTAACGCCATACAATCTTTTCAACCAACTATATGAAGAAATTAAATCAATGAATGACTTGGTGAGAACACAGGTCATGAGAATCACATGCCATATTGAGTAAAACGTCACTCTAAAAGTCCAGCTTACCACAACTGAGCTAAAATTGTCAGATATCAAGCAATTTTTACAGGGTGAGCGTCAATACATTTCTAACAAATTAGAACAGTTTTTGGATGAGGTCAGAGGTGAACTCTGTAAAATGACGATGGGGTCCTCATGCCCAGAAATCAAAGGTTAATATCACCAATGTGCAAGAATCTAGTCTGAAAGACTAGGACTTGATAGCATTGGAACGGTCTCAGAGAAAAACACACAGTGGTTCTGACTTCTATACCCATGCCCAACAGAAAAATTTGCTATTCCAGAAACTCTCCATTGCGCCACTTCAACTGTCTGGACAACTGTGACAAAACTTAGTTCACCCTACGCTCATTGCTATACCATACTCCTTGACCTGCTTAAACTTTTGCTCAAGAACCAGCGGTGCTGACTTACCAACTACACCGCAAAGCCTCAGCCAAGCATCCAAAGATTCTAGCGGTTTCAGGGTCAACCCCATCAACTTATAAAAGTTCAACAAGAGGAAACATACACACCTCCTTGCCATTATTTAAGATTAGCATGGATGGTGCAAGTGACAAGGATAAACTGGTGATTTTAATGAACTCATTGGATCTATAGAGTCATGTTTTGGTGATGCCCAAGATTAAAAAACTGGGCTATCTTATCAGAATGTGAAGAACATCATTATAAAGAAATTTGGCGGAGCAGAGATGATGACAACTAGTAAAACCACTTTCCTCAATATCTCTTTAAAGAAGAACAAACAAAATTATAGAATTCGCTGATCACTTCTACCTTGAGGCTCAGATGCTGTATGGCGCAAAGGTCTTAAATACAATGTGCAGATTGCCTTAAGAAACATTTGTAAACTATAAAAAAGAGTTGCACTGAGTCATGTTGCCATGTTAAATGGCAAATATAACATATCACAAATGGTGAATTATCTTTGCTGTTTTAATGTGACCTAAGATGCACCCAATATGGAATTTATAATAACTGAGAGAACTGGATCAAGCTCCTATTAAAGGATGCCAAAGATAACCGCAAACCTACCACCAGACCCAGAAGAGCTAATATATGCCATATCAGTGCCACTAATGCAGGGTAAAGGGTCATTATACTAACTAATGTCATTCCATGGGCCCCAAACCCAAGTTGCATTATGTGGGAATAGTGGATACCAAAGGAACATGAAAAAGTATGGGTGGAGTAGAAATGGGATATTACTACTTCTGCTAGATTCCAACATATCCCTGATTTTAATCTTGAAGCCTTGACGCCCTTGACCCCACCATCTTTCATCGCTGATGTACTAGTGGTCCCCACCCACTCCCACTGAGGGGACATTATAATTCAGGTGGCTGAAGTAGCATTGAAGCTCTACGCACAGCATCAGGAGCAGTACAGCTTGCTGGTTGCTTCCAGTGATATGCCAAAGTTAGAGGAGTTAATTTGGCTATTCCCCTTGGAGACTTAAAGAATACTAGCCCCCTACTCTGCGGTGAATTACAGTCCTACATGAGTCAGGCTGATAAGCTTAAAGTACACTTAATAAATACTACTGATTATCACTATTATAATTATATGTATGTTGATACTATTGTGGAAAAGTTTAGGGTCAGAGCTATAGTAGATAGTGGGCCCCATTGAAATTGGATTGACTAAATTAGTCAAAAAACTGAGATTTTCCCCAGATATTGATCATCACAAGGAATATGGGACAGTGGGGCCCAACTCAACTACCTCACTAGGGAGCCTACAGCACACTGCCACTAAGGTCCAGTTTGCTTGTCGTGTTGGTTCCCATGATCAATCTCCCAAAACCCCATTATATCATCTTCATTGGAACCTCATTCATGAGGGTGTACAGCATCAAGACCAATTTCAAATAGAATAATCTGATGATCCTTGAACAGAACCTTCCATTGTGTTACCAAAGAGGAGATCAGCAGACAGAGAAACATGCTCCTCTGTTTGTAAATATAGCCTTTAAAGATGCGGTTATACCCATTAGCTACCAAAAAAGGCATGGCCAAACTCAGTATTTACTGCACCAAATCTTTGAATCAGATGGCATTTTGCTGAGGGCTTGTCACCATGTGACCGTTCTGTCTAGTCAATAAGTCATAGTGAAAATGGTTTTTGACATGAAGGTACCACCAGCTTTATATGGCAAAGTGTTTATGTTTTCCAACTGCACACACCAAGAACCAACCGCAGCACCAGGGTTTGTTGTCCCAGATTATGGAGAGAGTAGTTTATTATGAGCTAGCCTCTATCCATTCCAATACAGGTAAAATGACACCAAACCATTGCGTTCCTCCACATTCTATCAACAAAGGAAGTTCAATGCATATACAAGTTTTGAACACTAGAGAAATTTGAGCTGGATGAAGAAAATTGTGAGGCTGTCCATTTAATAATATCTTGCAAATCTCTGGTCTTCCTGACAGAAAATGAAAAATATTGTATAATGGCCTTGCTCAAAAAACGTAAATAAACTTTTATGATAGTAGACTTTGATTTGGGATGTTCTGAGGATGTATCACATCATAGTGACACTGGGAGCCACCCACCAATATGCCTCCATCCCATATCCCAGTTTAAGGCAGTGGATGAGATCATCCATGAAGAAATCAATCTGCTGGTCCAGAAAGATATGCTGGTATCATCAAAAATCCTGTGGGCATCACCAGTCTTAAACACTTAAAAAGGAGGGATCTAACTGAGTGATAATAGACTACCAGCAACTCAACAACGTAATTAAGAAGAAATATATCCCTGTTAATTTGTGGCTGTAAAAAGGCTTGCTGGTACTTTTTGCCTCAAATCTAACAATATAAGTGAGCTTGTCACGCCAGCTATATGAATAAAAAATAAATAAACACTAAAGAGGTTTTAGTTTTCATAAAATTATATTATATTCTGCATGGGGGTAAAAGAGGGTATCTACTTCATAAATTGAGAATATTATTTAAAATGTTGAGGCTTGACAGTCAGATAGCTTGGTAAATTCTGTATTAGATAATATGAGATTTTAGCCTATTGAAGCTCAGAAAAATTACTTCACTTTGGCTGAATGATGGATGAAAAATTATTTTTGGTTAAGGCAAACCTGTGGGGTAATGCTATAATATTTCAGCCAATCCCCATTTGATAAAATTATTGCACCTTGGGGGACCCCACCAAGCCTATAAAAGGGGGATAGTCCCCACTTAGGTTCTTGAATGGACCTGGCCATGGCTGGGGGAGTACCATCCAATGGACTCCCCATGGTCTACTTTGTGGTCAGAGTAATCTGACTGCTTGATCTTGGGTTAGTTACCTGTAAATTATTCAAAATAGTGTTTCCCCAATTTGTGGGGTTCCAATAAGAATTGGCTAAGGTCTTTTAGCTAATAAAATCGTTAAATTGTCTTTGAATTGATCTTATTATTAATGAGGACTTGTAAATGTCTGACATTTTCCCTTTTCAGCCAATTTTGCCCTAAAACATTCTTATCTTGAAGCCTGGAAAGAAAATTATCTTACAACCCCTTCCAATAATTAATAACATGCTTGACCAACTCAATGAAATATAGTACTTCTCTTCCATTAATCTAATTTCTGGTTACTGGCAGATAGAGATACCTCTAGAAAAACAAAAAAGCATAGTTATAATGATTTAAGGTCTGTTCCAATCAACGCAAAAGCTGCAGGGGTTATGTAATGCCCCTGCCACGTTTCAAAGGGCTATGAACAGCATACTGGGGGAAATGAAGATTTCTTGTATTTTGGTTTACTTGGATGAATTAAAAATCTTCTCAAGTACAATTGATAAAAACTTACAACACCTGGAGAAAGTTTTACATCGGTTCACTGCTGCCAACTTGAAAGTCAAGCCCAAGAAATGTAACTTCTTTATAGCAACTTGAGTATCTGGACTTCATTATTAACAAAGAGGGCCTGCAGACACAATTGGCCAGAATAGAGGCAATTGAGAAGATGAAGCTACCAGCCAACAAATGGGACTTCCAAGTTTTCTTTGAGATGGTTAGCTACTACTGGCGGTTCATAAAAAATACTAGTAAACAGGGGAGCCATTATTCCACCTATTAAAAATTAAAACCCCATTCAAATGGATGCCAAATTGTCAGCTAGCTTTTGACCAACTTTGCACTTGTCTTGCTACGGTGCTGAGCCTCATGTACCTGAATTTTTATAAACTGTTCATAATTTAGACATACGCCTCCCTCATCACCTTAGGAGCTGTTTTATCCTAACTCAATGACAAGGGGGTAGAGCACCCCATGACATAAGCCACCAAATGTTTGACATGCACAAGTGGAATTACACAAGTGCCAAAAAGTATTTAAAGGTAATTTACTTGTGCAAACAAATTTAGGCTTTATGACCATGCCCTGCTTTTCAAGTAATAACTGATTACTCCTTGCTCAGGTAGATACAGAACCTCAGGGAGCCAGAGAGACACCTAGCTTACTGGGTGCTAAGGTTACTAGCGTACTACTTTGATATTTAACATTGACCTGGCCTTAAGCATTAAAACACTGATTGTGTTTCTAAGCTACCTACTATCATATTGACAGTCAATATAGAAAATAGCATTTACAATTAGATGTTGAACAAGAAATACAAAACAAACTAAAAGAAGTACAATGCGCTTTGGACCAACTGATGAATAACACCGCTGTCAGAGACAGAAGCTCTTCAAACTAATAGAAAAATGAATATACATTATACCATGACCAACGGAGTGTACAGGTATGATCATAGGAGCCCACAAAGCCATGGGCCACAGAAGATTCAAGGAGACATACAAACATCTAAAAAACACTACTACTTGGAATAGATGCACTTTGATGTCCATAAAACCCTCAGCTGCTGCTGGGAGTGCCAAGCAGAAGTGCCATATTGTAAGAGCATCTTCTATCAGTTGGTAAAACTAAACTTTGCTTTTCACACCATGCCAGTCAATATCATAGGTCTGATAACTACCATTGGAAGATTTAAATTTATTGTAGTGGCCATTGATCACCTTACAAAATGGATTTAATTCAGGTTTATTAGAGACCTGGGGGCCACAACAACTGCCAAATTTATTTTGGATAACATTGTCTATAACAATGGATACCCCCAATTGCTTCTAATAGATAATGACAATAACTTTACTTTACAGATAATTGCCAAGCTCAACAATCTGATGGGGGTCCATGGGGTCCTGTTGCCACCATACCACATTGAAACCAATGGTAACATGTAATGGGTCAATGGCACTTTGGTTGGCAATCTACAAAAATTAGCAGCAGGAAAACTTACTGTTTAGAACCTCATTCTGCTTTTTCCATCTTTGCATATAACATTGTGTTCCACTCATCCATGGGAAGGTCACCATTCCAACAACTGTATGGGTGACACCTGCTCTTCCACTTATCCTGTACTTCTGCATCTATGGAGAAGGAACAACTCCTAGTAAATATCTGTAGAATATTGCTCAAACGCTGATCCAGCTTCAACCAAATCCTACTCTAATGTGCTGTTTAGAAAATAAAATATAGAAAATGCAATAATCAGAATTGCCATCTCTTGCCCTGCATTAGCATAGAAATGTGAGTGCTTGACTATGTTAACCATGGGTTTGGAAGGACAAGCAAGCTTGAACATATCTGGAAGGGGCTATTTAAGATTATAGAGAAAATTTTAACCAACATAGATACACCTAAAGACCCCAACAAAGGACATATTATCAACTGAGTACACAATAAATTCCTAAAGAATTTTCAGCAGGGAGTAGAGATGTCAGCCCCCTCCAATCAATAATCCTTATGCCAGCCACTGGGAATTTGTTAATCCTCTATATTTGGTCAAGTTAGAGAAATGGTGAGATTTGGGTTAGACCAGCCATAGGATATCACCACCAGCCCTATTACCCCCAATACCCTATAGACCTTGCCTTTAGCATTGTCCCATTATCTATATCCTTTGGCTGATCAATCCCAATCAATTTGCCATCAGATATGTTGCTAGCAATTCCTGACTTAGATTTAAGCTTTTATTTAAGATAAATCATATGATTAATTTTTGACAGATAAAACCATATCCTCTTGCTCAGTTCCTCAAACCAGCTCTGTTCCCATTGATCAGGGGTTATCAGATGCATCCAGTCAAATTTGTCTCAAGCATTGTCATTTGACTGATACCCTTAAGATGCTACTGAGGTTGAACAGACTACCCCAAGAAGTGCCTGGCCTTAAAGGGACTACCATCAGATTTCAGAGAGCTTAATCCACTGGCTATTAGCAGACCATAAGGAGAAAACTCTTGAAGATTTAGGAGCCATGAAGTAAGCTGACTGGCTAGAGATCAAGATATAAATTAGGTTGGCCCAGCATGAAAAGGGATATATGCAGCAATGCACATTTTAAAGAATACCATCAATGATGGATCTCAAGCTGGAAGTACCTATTGAGAATATGGCAGATATAGGGATTTTCTTTAATAAGTCCTATATTTTTGTCAAGAATTACATTTATTTGGAGGTACACTGTCTTCACATAATTATACCTATTTGAAGTGCAGATATATATGTGCCTATTTTGCCCAGTTGCAGTTCTGATTGCAACAACATAGTAATTTACTTTGTAAAATTGGGTATAAGGTGGTAATGTTATAATCAGTAGTGCATCCAAATATCACACTGAAGATGTATTTTAAATCTTGTCCTCTGCACATATACTGCGGTGCCAGCAATAGACTCTTGTTAGTGAAAAATAAGTAACTTAGCTCAGATTCTTACTAGATTGAAGATGATTAAGCTCTAAAACTAATTGGAATACTTAAGCTGACCAAAGTTCTGCCCAATGAGGTACAAACCGATTGCCTAGCTTTTTTTCTTTATTTTAAATTGTCAGTAGTATATACCTTTAGATTGGCCTGCCTTGAATAGTAAAAATAAAATTATGCAAAAAAGGCCATATAGATAATTTATAGTGCAAGTTATTTAAGTATATGTTTTTATATAAAAGGCTTTATAACATAGTCTCAGGGATGAGCTTGATAAGTTAACATTTTGTGTAAACTCTTGTAAAAAGTATTAATTATCAGAAGATATATACATTTATCTTTTCCGACCCTTAATATTAAGAAACGTTAGATGCACTTGCTCTAAAAGTGGTAAAGATTCCATTTTTAAATGCATACTGTATAAAAAGGTGGTTAGCCTAGTGGTAAAAATTTACCACTACCACCTAGATGTGCACAGGTTCAAATCCTGCACATGGCTAGACTTGGAATGGCATATTTGTCCAAAGGTCAAACCAATTTGAATACTTTTATAAACTGTTTGAATCTTAAGTAATAAAACTGTTCGTTCATTAACATATAGTAAAAATAGGCTATAAATTCTGAGTTTTAGCATATATTAAACTATAAGATATTAAATGATTATCATATCAGATAACCTAAAAATAAAGTTATCAAAAAATAGTTATCCCTTATAGCATAGTAAATTCAACTACGATTTAAAAGGACACACGTTGAGATAAATTAATAATAAAAACACTTGTTTTATTATGATAAAAGTACTTTATAAAATATTTTTCAGCTGCAAAAAAGGTGGAAAGACTCAAGAAAGCCTAATGCTTCGTAGAGAACTTACAGGTGTAAAAACAGAGTCCTGAGTATAACATACATAACAGTGAATTCAAGACTATGGCTCAAAGAAAAAGTATTCCCTTTACAAGCCAATTTATAAATATAAAAATCAGATTAGTTGTAGAGACTCTAGCATCAATTCCAAATTGTCATGGGACATTGCCTTTAGGAGGATATATTCTATTTCTTAAGCAATTCAATAAATCTTTAAAAAACATACAGAAAACACTTTAATAAAAAGTCATCCCATTGGAGAAGCTTCTAACAATATGTTCAAAATACTAGATGATGGCAGATAATCGTACCAAACTAAAATTGAAGAGCTAAGGACTATAGCTACCAACTATTGACCAGCTCATCACGTAAAAGTTGTGGAATTCAAATCAGAATAGAGCCGGTTTAAAAAATACCACTGTATAAAACACATCTACTTAACCCTTTCAATCATTCAACGCATATATGCGTCCAAAAACCGAGATTTACATATATTTATTTCGAAATTTATCAAATATTCGTGTTACGGACAAGGACCAAAATGATTGCAAAAAGTGTGAACATCGGCTAAGAAATTTTTGCAAAAGTTAAGGGCCAAAAAATAGAACAATTTTTTGAAAAATCAATGAAAGGGTTAAAAACCTAAAAAGATCTCCAACTGACCCAGGAAAAAGTTTTCATGCATATTCCTGCCCAAGGAATGTTATGCCTCACTAGATATACGAACTAATTCCTGGAAAGGCTTACTTTATTTAAGCGCAGCGAATCTAAAAGATCACACTCTCAATATAAATAACAGTGTTTAAATCTAATGCACGTCATTAAACTTTTGATACAATGTAAAAAAACAAGTTGATGCACTACATAGTCTAAATTTTATTGTAATGAATAATATAATTTGTTAACTAAACCAACTCATAATGAATCAAACTCTATTAAAATCTAGATGCAATCTAAAACATCTAATAACTGTTTAACCTAAAATTAATAGTTTATCAAAACAAAGGCTTTTTTAAAAACTCCTCGAGTTAAAATTCGATGGGGTTTCAAAACGCCTAGGCTTTGGTTATTCTTAACTTAATAAGTCTACCCAACTTTATCTTATAACTAATTAAAATTCAGTTCATTGATGCAGTAACTTCATAACCGTCAGCAAGGAACATCATGTAGAACTCAGTAAATATGCCGCAAAGTCAAAAAAATAGATGAAAAACCCGAGTATAAAAAGTGGCAAGTTCTTATCAGGATAGCTACTTATAGCAGTTAGTTATTTTTAAAACTTTTTTTCGCATTTAAGCTCTTTGGCGGCGGCAGCTTCAGAGTCAACTTTGGTCTGAGACTTGTAGTTCCAAATAGTGTTCCCAGGGGTCAGTGTAGGAATCTTAAGCTGGTTTGGAAAAATATCCGTAGAAGGCTCCTTTCGAAGCGTAGTCTTGAAAAGCTCGGGAGAAAGAGCGATTAGTGCATTAGAAGCATCTACCATACGCAAATATTTGATTTTGAGTTGTTGAAGATGTGCCTCGCGTTTCTCATTGGTATAGAGGTCCCATGCCATATTAATTACTCGATCTTGTTCAATTTCGATTTCCGTTAGTTCAAGATTATCGCGAAGAGGTGCATCAAATAGCGAGCGACAGATAATATCATTACGAGAGTCTCCGCCGAGCGAAGTTTTCCCCTTTTGAGACTTCTGGGGCTTACTTTCAGATGTAGCATACCCCCTGCAAAATGTCTTAGATAGTCCGCGAATAAATGTCTTGAGTTTTATAGGCATCTAAACATTAACAAGAATTAACTAGTTTTAATCGTTAATTAAGCAACATAATTTAGCACTAAAAACAAGATCTCTAATCAAACACTAATAAAAGTTTAAATGCTTAGTACAAAACAAACAGATAAAAAAGTGACTACTAAAGAACAAGGCAAATCCTTGAAAAATCAACAAACCGTATATAGTAAGTAATTGTTGAGCTTTACCTTAAGTTAATTTTGTGACTGAAAAAGTATATTAAACCCACACTACAGTTTGTATGTATCAGCTTGAAGCAAAGTACAGGGAAAAACTAAAACAAATCTTGGACAGAAATATATGAGCTAATAGTTAGAAATACATATAAAACCCTAGCATAGATTAGACAATATACATTCTAAAAACAATCAACCCACTAAAACCAAGTTTTTACATATAATGTCCCAATAAAAAAATAGGAAAAGGGAACCTCCTTTAAAAAAGGCTCTAAAAGGCATGAAATAAACGAGAAATCATAATCTACATAAATAAAAATGAATCTGCTTGTTTGTTTAAAACCTATGATCTCCTATACCATCCATCCAATTGCGATAAACTTTGGTGAGTTATGTTGCACATGCCCGAAAAGGTTTATATGTTTTAAAAATAATTATTTTCATAGTAAAATAAAAAGTTTTATATGTAAAAGTGAAAACTATACTTTTTCGATGGTATTCGCTATATTGTTATGACTGAGCAGTTTGGTATTCAGTTGATTCAATAGTTTCAATGGTTTTGCCAAGCGGTTGGTGGTTTTAGGTTGAATAAGCTTGATGGTTTTAGTAAGTGGTTATTGATTGGTTGATTCAATAAGATAGTTGGTTTTGGTAAGTTGTCGATGGTTTTTGGTTGTTTCGATAAGTTTAGTTTAGTTTTATCAAGCAGTTGTGATTGGTTGATTTGGTATGTTCAATGGTTTAAGCTAATCAGTTTAGTGGTTTATCTATTATATAAAATCTAAATAAAATACTCAAATTTAAATCGTTTGTTTATTAAACCTGAGCAATGCTAGATAATACCACAATAAACTATATATTTACCACGCTCTGACATACTCTCTCCGGTCAAATGAAGTACTCAGTATAAATGTTCCGTAACATGTTTTTGTATCAATCTCCTCTTGCCCAAAAGGCAAGCCCTGTTTTACAAAGTTTCTGCATCGTCCACTAGCTGCTTTATTTCCAACTGGAGCTTCGGCTTTTGAAAAATTTTAATACTTAAACCCCTACTTCAGCAACAATCAAGGAACTAAATAATTGTTTTTATATAGCTTTTACCAAAATTTAAAAGTAATTCCTTCTCAAGCTTCTTTGGATATGTTCCTTAGAAATTGGCTCAAGGCTGTTTAAGGTTTAGTTAAGCTCTCCCTTACTACTCTCAAGCAGCAGTTTTTAACTTTTTAAACTTCTGCTTACTCCTTAGTATCCTTCCATTGTCCCAAAGGCATTGGGTTTATTGTTAATTAGGCAGACAAACCTTCATTTTTAAAGTGGCTTTATCCACCTTTTACCTGAAAAGAATGACACTTCATTTAGTTTGCAGTTGAGTTTTTGGCAGTATGAGTTATCATTTTCTCATTTTAAACAATTTTAGATCTATTTATTTTGAATTTCAGCCCTGGCTCTTCCATTATATAACAGCAATATTTAACTTTTTGACTTTCACACCTGAACTGATATTGGTAGCTTAATTTATATCTAAATCTATTAATTTCTGATATTAGGTAGGTGAATTATGGTTGGATTATATCACACCTTGGGATTTTTTAACTTTATAGACTTTTCCAAGTAGTGAGTTTTGTGGTTTGTTAATTAATATAATATTGAGCTCTATGTAGTGGACAACTATTTTTCATAAAGGGCTCTTGCTTGACTATTTGTACTGATGACTTTGTAATTACATAGCTAAGTCCCCTGGTACTAAATCAACTGAACTAGCGCTCTAGGTCGCTATGCAATTTTGCTTCAATCAGAGGTTATTTTTCAGAAAGTGTTGAACATGTTTTATGATGATTGATTGCTAAAAGTTCTTAGAGAAGTTCTATAAGCACAATTATAAATGCAACTAATTGGGTGACTTCTCTTCAGCTGATGCCACTTCAACTGGCCTTATTTTTAGTTTGACGTTTCATTTAAGCTTTTTCCCTAATGCTTATGTAGTGTGCTATTCTTTTGATACAGCTGTTTCTGAGCGCTTTGTTTATGCACTTAAAGCCCATATTAAATGGTTCAGAGACTCTCCCAGTTTTAGTACTCACATTGTTTCATCTCCAAGGTGGACAGATTAGGTAATAGCATGATTTTGGTTTTAACTAATTATACAGAAACAAGGGTTATATGATGTCTATAAAGTAATCAAGCTGGGTCAACTTTGGGACAAATATACTGCACTGAAATTTATTTTAGCCAGCACAGGTTTTAACTTATGTTGAACAAAGCCTGCACTAGAGTGTGATGACTTTATAAAGCTTGCTATATTGTGTTCTCTAGAAAGCTAATACAAACTTTTTGAAACTGAAATACCATTTTCTGCTCATAGAGTTTTGATTCAATCAGAGAATTTTAAAATGAGCAGTTTTCCTTTTATCCCAAGAAAAATTTAGATGTATTGGCTCATGATAATTATTTAAAAGTGCAAGAGTATCAGACAATAGATACCTAAATTTCTATATTATTTAAAATTGAATTTTTTTCTAAATGGGCTTAACTGTGTGGTTAGCTTTTAAGCAAAAATTATTTCACTTTTGTATCTATATACATAGAAATGAATTTTTCTTTGTTTATCCCATATGTGTTCCTATACCATCCATCCAATTGAGATGAACCTTTGTTGAGTTGTTGTGCACAGCCTGAAAATGTTTCTGAATTAGTACAACCTATTACAATATTAAGATAACAAATTTTATATGTAAAAACTGAATATTTTATATGTTATTAATGGCATTCAGTATATTGTTACAGCTGAACAGTTGATAATTGGTTAATTTTGTAGTTTCAATGGTTTCTAAGCGGTTGGTGATTTTAAGTTGAATAAGCTTGATGGTTTTAGTAAGTGGTTAGTGATTGGTTGATTCAATAAGATAATTGGTTTTGGTAAGTTGTTGGTGGCTTTTGGCTGTTGCAATAAGTTTAGTTTAGTTTTATCAAGCGGTTGGTGATTGAGTGATTTGGTATGTTTGATGGTTTAAGCTAATCAATTTAGTGGCTTATCTATTATATAAAATCTTATATACTCAATTCAAATTGTTTGTTTATTAAACCTGAGAAATGCTGGGTAATACTACTATCTATCTATAATATAAAAACTAATCTAATCATTTTGAATTATTTTATTAAACCTGAGCAACGCCAGATAACTCCACTAGTACTTAAAAAAGCCACAAAAAAGTATAAAATAATCAATTAAAATTATGAATAGATGATAAAAAACCTTTTGAAGTCAGCACCAAATTTCAAACTGACTTAAAAAATTTTGCTCTTGAATACAAATTAGACTTATATTAGATTGGGTTTGAGTGTAACCTGTAAGCAACTAAGAACACAAAGTGCTGAGTATATATATTATTGTTACTTACAGTTTACACTTAGACCCAATTTAATATAAGCTCTAATTTGTATTTTGGCAAAATTCTATAAGTCAGTTTATACTATGGTGCCAACTTCAAAAAAGGTTTTTATATATTTATTTATATTTTTATCAATCATATATACTTTTTAGTGGATTTTTTCAATGTATTTATACTTTTTAGTGTATTTTTTAAAGTTGGTTTTTTATCAAATTCTTTCAAAGCTGGGTAAAAAATATATCTAATTTTGATTGTAATTGGTAACTCATTTCAGCTGAGTGGTTTAAGGGTATATAGTAGATTTAATAATTTCAATGTTTTTGCCCAATAGTTAGTGATTAATTGATTTGATTAGTTCATTCAATTTTGGGCTGAGTGGTTGGTTTTTGGCTAATCCAATCCAATAAATTCAATTATTTTTGTCAAGTAGTTGGTAATTTAAATTAGTTTAATAGACTCAGTTAAATTATAAGCCAAGCAGTTGGTGGTTTTAGGTTGCTTTGATAAACTTAATTGGTTTTGGATATGTAATTATTATTTATGGTTATTAAATATTTTTTTGGTTTTGACTAGTTGTTTAATAGTTTTTGGTTAATTTGATAGGTAAAATTGTTTTAGCTAAGTGATTGATAATTTAGTTAATTTGATAAGTATAGTTTTTGACCAGCAGTTTGATGGGTATAGTTATCAATTGATTCAAAAATATAATTACTTCCTAAACTTATCAATGACATATCTACAATACTTCTATTCAAGGTAAGTGGCACCCTATAATATCTACTCAATAATTGGTTAGCATTCAATAGTGTGATTGATACATTAAAAAAATGGTTTATCCAATTTTAGCTATTAATAAAATCATCAATGACCTATAACCAACATCTTGAATGGATCCTATTTAGGAATTTTAAGTTGGGCACATCCTCTGCTGCAACATGATTCAGCTATCCTTTTGCCAGATGGATCTACTAGTCCTTGAAAAAGTTTCATATATTATACAAAGTTGATATAAAGCTATTAATCTACCAATGTCAGAATTAAGTTTATCTGGAAGAGAACTAGATTCACAATCAGCCACCATCACTTTCTTGAATATTAATATTAATATACATTATTGGTCAGATACTGGACTAATTCTACAAAATTGGAATGAAACCTAAGTGGATCATCCTCTTTCATTATAAAAAGGGTACAACTTTTACCTTATGGTAAAAAGCTAAAGAGTATGTATATGTCTTAATTGGGTGTCTTTCAAAAAAATTCTGTACCATCTCATCTAGTGTAATACTATGATATCATCATTGTGGTTTATCATTTTAATCATTTGAAAGAAGACAACTGAGATAATTAGATTAGTAGATGATTAGTTAGATTGTTCATATTAAAACTGTGAGCAACAGTAACCATATGGCTGATAAAAATGAATAAAATGATTTATTTAAATTTTAAATCAGTTAGCAATTAGGTGAATGATTTAAGAAATCATCTCTTTAGTAAAATTACTGTATATACATACAAGTCTTTGTTTTATATATTTTTTTAAACAAATAAATCAAAAATAACCAAAATTATTACAAAGATTTTATGAATAAGGAGAACAAACACAGGGTGGTTTTCCTTATATGTTACTTATAAAAATACAAACATGAGTAATATAAGATGTAAAAATGGTATATAGTACTGTAATTAGAATTGATAAATTATTTTGGCTGATTGGTTTTTTATTTGTTTTTTTCTATAGGCTGAATGATTTTATGCAAGAGGTTGATGATTATTCCTTTGATTTGATTGGTCTAATTATATAAAAAATTAATGATGGCCATCTATCACATTACTTAATCTTATTTATTTTGCTGATTTTGATTGGCCCAATATTATACTTAAATTAATTATAGCCTTCAACAATACTTAATTTATATATAGTTTTAATTGATATAATTGGTTTGATTACAAACTAAAATTACTATGAGCATCCACAATACTTAATTTATCATTCCATCTATTTATTTAATTTAATTGGTTTGATTATTTTATACTAAATTTACTAATGAACATATACAATACTTAGTCTAACCTGTTTATTCATTTAATTTTGATTGGTTTAATTTTTATACATACTTAACTTACTAATGGCCATTTAGAAATACTATAGGCTTGTCACACTATGACATCATTTATACCTTGGATTTTGAACTTATCCTTAGCTATAAGACATATAAGTCAAAAAAGTCTAATAAAATTAGTTTAGTAGTTTCAGAGTTATGTGTAAACAAACATAGAAAAAATATATAGGTCAAATTGAGAACCTTCTCCCTTATTGTTGTCAGTTAAAATGAATATTTCTTTGTATGTTTGTTTGTAGTGTATGCATTCTTATAACATTCATCTGATTGCAAAAAATTTAGTAAGTTGTTGTGTGCATGCCCATGAAGGTTTCTGAATTTTTACAGCCATTATTTGCATAATAAAATATAAAATTTAGATGTAAAAAGTGAAAATCTATATATTTTTAATAGTACTTGGTATATCATTACAGCTGAGCAGTTTAATATGGTAAATTATATAGTTATAGTTTTAAAACTTACATTAAATTTTAACAATTAAATCACATTTACTTTATGATATGCTGATATTAAAGTGTGTTAATACTGTAAAATGTATATTGGGTGCTTTTATCAATATTATTAATGCATAGATAGATATTGTATTTTTAAATAAGTTATATTCAACTTTAGATACAAACATAGGTATCATAATATATAAAGATTTTATAGTATTAGTTATCTTGGTGATAATACCCCACATAAACTGCAGAAAAACTGCAGAATTACAATTTTAACACAAATGTAGCACTTTAGTAGTTTTTGGTTATTTTATAAAAAACATTCACTAAGTAGTTGGTTTCATTATCCTCACTAAAATTGCAGAATTATAATTTCAATGCAAAGGTATGCACTTTACTAGTCTTTATTTTTTAGGAAACCCATTCATTAAATATTTGTTTTTATTAGTTTAACAATATAAAGTAGATTTTAGTTAATGTCTTATTAGATATTTGATCCCAGAATGACACACTTAAATTTGAGGCATGTTATTAAAGTTATTTTAAAAGAAAGCTTTTTTATGATTTTATATATATTTAGCTACCTTTGCTACTAATTTAATAAAGTTGATAGAAGTTTGTTTCCAGTATGATCATATGAGATTTAATTTGTTCATCAGTATCTTTTAGGTAAGCTTTTTGATGGTTATCCTTATTTTTCACTGGATATTTGTTTCCAATATAATCATCTCTAATCATTTGAAATGTTTCAGATATCTTTCTAAGGTGGATTTTGCTTCTTACTTGGTAATCAATTTTAGTAATTTAATTGATTTTTATTTCTCAATAAACTATCATAATTTATTATATGAGTATAGTTTTTTGTTTGGTTGTTTATTCATTTGTTTGTCTGCTTGTTTGTTTGTTCATCTTCTAAGCATTCCTATACCATTTATTCAGTTATGAAGAAACTTTTTGAGTTGTTGTGCACACACCTTCAAAGGTTTCTAAATTTTTAAGCCCAAGTTTATAGTAAAATAAAAAATTTTATATGTAAGAAGTGAAAATCCTATATGTTTTTGATGGTAATTGGTATATCATTACAGCTGAGCAGTTAGATATTCAGTTTTTTTGATATTTTAAATGATTTTGCATGTGATTGGTAGTCATTTGGCTAGTTATAAAGTTAATAATTATAGCAGATAGTAAGCAATTGGCTAATTTTATATTTTAACTGGTTTTGCAAAAAAGTTGGCAGTTTTATCTTGATTCATTAGGTTTAATTGGGTTTGGGCAGATGGTTAGCATTATTTTATAAATTTTGGGAATGGTAATAAGATAAGTGTATTTTTATTTCCTCCTCACCATTATGCACCAAAATCATGCACCACCCCAACCCATTACAAAACAACCACAGCTTGCAATGATGGTGGTGGCCTTATCTAAATATGCCCACTTTACAAGGTGGTCACAAAATTTGTCATTTTATTAACCAATAATGCGCCCCCTCCCACCTCCCCACTTGACTTTCCTGGCGTCACCAAGTATAAAAATCTCACACTTCACACAAAAGCAACCATAGCATTCTGTGCCTTTGCTATAGCAGCAAAAATTAACCCAAAATCAAAGGTAATGCACTCAAGTCTAATGCTTTTACCTTCCTTTTTGATATCCACATCTAGGCAGAACACAATATTTTCCAAAAATTATTTTAATATTTATTGCCATACTGATTCTTAACAACCCATCATACAACAAGTTTTAATCCCATTACATCAAAACCCTCATTCCATTGCTCTCTGCCAGAACTTGTGCATTCTAAGAGAGCTTGGCCACTGATGAGGCACCAAACCCCCTATCCTTCACCATGGTGGATAAGCATTTTGCCAATTCCACCTGGTTGGAGGGTTTTAATTTCAATCTTCATTTTTTGCCTCCCCCATCCTCAAGTGCATCATATCTAATCACATACTCTTAAATTAAATCTAATAGGCTTTTTTTAAAAAATAAATATACCTTTTCTTACTTTGACTTCAACATTTTGCATTTTGCATTTCAATTTCAACATTTTACAAGTCAATTCCAACATTTTATACTTCTTTTTTAACATTTCATATTTTAATTTCAATATTATACTTCAAAATCACCATTTTGTGTTTCAATTTCAATATTACACTTCAATTGCAACATTTTACACTTCAACTTTAATAGTTTATATTTGAAATTCAATAATTTATAATTCAATTTCAACATTTTTAGTTTTAATGATTGCATCATATCTAGTTCTAACTACAGACTCATTAATTTCTTGTGTCAGTGTTTTCTTTTAGTAAATTATAGTGTAATATAAGGGGTATACAAATATTTTAAAATATTAAAAAGAGTGAGAATTAATATGCTTACACTATTTCAGCAGAAATAATAAGATAAAAATATCCCTAAAAATTGTGTTGATATTAAAATATAAAATGTTGAAGGTAAAGTATAAAATGCTGAAATTGATTTGTAAAATGTTGAAATTGAAATGCAAAATGTTAAAATTGATTTGCAAAATATTAAAATTGATTTGCAAAATGTTGAAATCAAAGTAAAAAAAGTATATTTATTTTCTTAAAAATTAAATATAAGTTCATAAATATTATAAATTATATGGTTCTCATAAATCATTTTGGCTGAGCTTTTGATATTATTTTATAAGTTTGATAGGTTCATAAGTTTTGGTAAGCAGATGGTAATTTAGTTTTTGTTCTATATGTTTAATAATTGGTTTTAGCTAAGTGACTGATGGTTTAGTAAAAGTGATATTTTTTAAGGTATTTGGATGAGTGGTTGATGGTTTAGGCAATTGATAGTTTTTAACTGGTACTAATTATATGATTGGTAGTTTTTGGTTGATTTTATGGTCTCAATAGTTTTAGGTAAATGGGTGATGATTTAGTTAATTTAATAGTTTCAATTAGTTTTACTGAATGATCAGTGGTTTTATATTTATCTGATAAATTTAATTTTTCCTACTTATCAATGTCCATCTACCAATAAAAAACTAAATGATCAGTATCTTCTTGTAAAATTTAATCCACAAGCAGCACTGAGTGAAACATACTGTTGACAGAAAATAAGGCTAAAAATCTCTATATAACTGTCATTGTGTGTATTTATATATGACATAATATCTCATAAGTAAATAAACCAGAAATCTTCAAACTTAGCACAAATACTCTAAAGATTTTAGGAATTGTAACAAGCTTATATTCAAAAAAATAAAATAATTTTTAAAGATATATACTTGTGTATATATATAAATGAATGTTTCTCTATTTGCTACTTTGTTTGTATAGTATGCATTACTATATCATCCATTTGATTGCAATAAAACTTTGATGAGTTGTTGTATGCATGCCCAAAAAGCTTTCTAAATTAGTACAATCATTTTCAAAGGTTTAAATTTAAAAAAATTATATATATAAGAAGTGAAAATTTTATATGCTTAGATTGGTAATTAGTATATTGTTATAGCTTAGCAGTTAGATATCTGTTTGATACAATAGTTTAAATGAGTTTTCCAAGAAGTTGGTGGTTTTAGGTTGATTAATAAGGAAGCTTTTCTTTCTAGTAACAATCACTTTAGTTACTACAATTCAATTCAAACAGCAAATTTGGATAATCACACACAGGAAAGATGGGTAACTTTAATTACAAAAATAATACAACATGGGTGAGCGTTGTGGCAAGCGGTGCACTTAATGGTGCAACTAAGGGCAAGAAACGCCCTGGAGGGGGACCAGGAACCCAAGCCATAAAAAAATTGCAGACTCAGACACCGTCTGGGTTTAGGGTATTTACTGTAAAGCACACACAATACATGTACATTCAATTCAACCAACCTTTGTCAAAGGTGGAACATGGGATCAGACTCTTCCTTGGGGATGAGTCACCAACCCTGTGGGAGAAAACATGTGAGGCACAGCCCTCACTTTCCCTCACATGGTGTATGTAGCCACCAACAACATGGGCTGCAGCTGGATCAATATTGGTTTCAAAACAGCTGATGAAGCTGATGATGCAGCAAAAATCTGCATGGAAATTGCCCTCCCTGAGGGCAAAAAAATTGTGCACACCATGTGCACCAGATAAAAAAAGCAAAATCTTTGTTCATCTCCTTTGACTCGCTCCCCATCAACCTTCCTTGTAAGGTAATTGAGGAGGAGCTCCGCAAAGGTCTTGTGGCCTATGGAGAAATCCAACAACTCAAATTACAGCAATATTGCTTAATGCCTGACCTGTGCATGGGCAAAGATATTGCTGTAATCAACCCCTTCCCAGAAGTGGAAGAGGATTTATCCAGAATTCCCCGCGTAGCAGAATTTCACTTTGCAGATGGGGGCCAGTCAGCTGCATTCTGAGTTACACCAGAACGCGCACCACCCATTTGCAATCACTGTGGCTCACTGGGCTACAAGGAACATGCATGCCCTGTAAAAGAGGGCTTAATGGAAAATGGTTTTTGTGAAGGAGCTATGGATGAAGATAATGAAAACTTCACCAAAATGACTGATGGTCACCACCCATTCCGCTGGGGTGAAGATGGACTATACTCCATTGTGGACCCAGTTACAAGCAAACAACGTAAAGTGGCACAAAAAGCCTGCAAGTGAGCAGCAGCTGAAGCAGCGGCACACACGGAGTCTGCCATTAACCCCAGACAAATTCAGGAGAATATTTTGGATATTCACCAAACCAACCAGATCAGAACAATATGCCCAGGTCAAAAATTTTCACAGTAACCAGACTGAGCCACAAAGCGTCATCAGTCATGCACATACTGAGGAACAATGCAACCACAATTTGGGTGAAAATGCGGTGCACAATGCAATAAAGTTGAACCTCAAAAAATAAAATCCAATCAACAACCCGCATCAAATTAACATGAGACCTGTGCAGGAAAAGTTGATGCAAATGCAAAAAACCGCAATTCCCTTGAATAATTGGGTCAGATCAAGGGAACCAACAATGGCAGTGAAAGAGTTGGAGTACAGACGCAGAGCATGGCCAAAATGAGCTGCGGTGGAATAGGACCAGAGGGTCCCCCCAACTGCTCCTGAGGCGCTGCAGGCACCTCAGTGTCAATAGGGATGTTAAATATTGTGGGAGCCAGGGCTCATATGTCCCAAGCCAAAAAGCTGGCATTCCTGCAAAAACCTCTTGTAGACATCTTGGCCATCCAAGAAACCCACTGCCTACAAGGGGAAGAAGAATCCTGGTCAACCAGGGTCACACCATCACAATCAGTATGGATGTCTCACTGTGGGGTGATAGTCCAAAACAACAAAAAATTCAGAATTACAAATTCATCATCACACTTGCACGGTCAAGTCCTGGTAGCAACAATCACATGCCAAGATGAAATAATTTCGTTAGCATGTATCTACGCACCATGCACTGCAACTGAGAGAAAAATTTTTTTTGAAAAACTTTTTACCCTCACCCTCCCACCAGATATCATCATGTTAGGCGATTTCAACTGCTGGGATAACCCTAATACAGATCGATGGCCTAATCCCAGGGGATACCCACCTGGACACATTAAATATCGCACAATGAAGGCATCTCTTGGCTTACAGGATGCTCTTCCTCCCAATTCACCAATCCTTCCCCATATGACAAGACCCAACATATGTGAGGGACTGCTCATATTGATGAGTCATATTGACCACATCCTCATCCCACAATCCCACCACTCAAGAATCTCCAAATTTACAGCAAAAAAGATCAATTTTTCTGATCACTGATTAGTTATGGTGCAGTTAGCGCCAACCCAATCCCACACATAGGTGTCGCCTTGGAGAAAGCTTCACCCAGAAAATATAAGATTGCCTGAAATATCTGACTGGGTTGAAAACAAGGCTACAAACCCAGAATTTACAGCCCCATTCACTTCAGATCCCATCAAAACATGGGAAATTTTCAAAAAAGATTTAATCAACAAAACCTGACATATTGCATCATGCAAATACACCGCGGACACAGCCACAATCAAGCATACCTTGGCAGAAATAGACCACCTGGAAATAAATACTCCAAGATCTGGCTATAGCCCTAATTGGGGATGCAAATGGGCAGAAATTTCAGCCTGACTTAACAATCTCATCTTTGAACACCAACACAGAATCAAAGTATTGAACAAAGGTAAGTTCATAAAGGAAGGCGAAACCTGTTTGACATACTTTTTCTGCCAATTCCACTCCTGCAGAAACCAGCCCATGTGCACACAGGTCTGCAAGACCAACAGCACCGTGGCAACTGACCCTGAGGAGGTCAAGGCGGAAGTACACCGCTATTACACTGAATTATATCGCAATATGCTGACAGATCCACAAAAAATTAAAGAATTTATTCAAACTGCCAAGATACAAAGTACACCACCAAATTACAATATACTATCCCTTATCACACGGGAGGAGCTTTGGGAAACAATTCGCGGTGCACCATGTAGGAAATGCCCAGGGCCTGATGGGTTACCCTACAAATTTTACAAAAAATATTTTCAACAGATCGCCCCCCTCCTATTGGCGTCAATAAACCAGAGTTTGTTAAAAATATGCCTATTACCAGGAGGCCATGAATCCTACGTTATAACCTTGTATAAAAAGGGTGACAAGTTGGACCTGGCCAACTGGCGCTAATTGCACTCTCCAACACTGACACAAAAATTCTAACAAAAATTCTAGCAGCTAGATTAGGCGCAATTGCATCTGACGTCCTATCACCCAACCAGTTTGGGTTTATACCAGGGCGTTCAATATGGAACAACATACACCCTGTTGCAAACATTTGCCAATCCAAAGCAACTGGTGCCCTGGTCTTCTTGATCAGGAAAAGGCGTATGACCGTGTTAGCTGGCCATACTAAAAGAATGTCTAAATGCCTTCAAACTCCCACCAAGATTCATAAAATGGGTGATGCTTTTAACAGAATCTGCAACCATGGCTGTATGCGGCCCTGGATTCCTAACAAACAATATCAAACCACACATAGGGCTCAAACAAGGGGACCCCCTCAGCCCACTGCTATACAATTTCAGCTTTAACCCGCTCCTCCAAGTAACTGACCCACGTCTCATGGGGATAACCGCACAAGGACAACCAACAGTCAAGATACTGGACTTTGCAGATGACTGCGTAGCAGGTATAGCAAACAATGAAGATGCCCAACAGCTGGAACACACTCTAGAGGAATACTCCAAGGTGAGCAATGCATCGCTCAACAAAAGGAAGACAGAAATTATCCTCTTAGGCAAATACACAAATAATCAGGCTACAACATCAGAACCTCACACCAACACTCAAAGAAAAACCCAATATTTTACCCTTTGCAACACCTCCCACCACCACTCCTGTCTGACACCTTGGAATCTGGCTAGAATCAGGGGGATATGCTAATGAGACAATGGAAAGTAACCTGTTACAACGGGTATCCAAACGCGTCGCCTCCCTCAAGGGAAGAACCCCAGGACTAACAGGACAAGTTACAGTTGCTAACTCGCTCATCCTCCCAATACTGTGGTACCAGGCCCATGCAATAGCCTTCTCACCTACCTTTATAACCTCAATTTGCGCGCTTATCCAGGGCTGTCTGTGGCTCAGCTCTCACCCTCTTATACAAATGGAAACACTATTTGGCCCATGCTCAAGCGGAGGCATGGAACTAATAGATTTTGAGAGCCATGCCAATCACATCCTAGGTACCTGGCTAAAGGAAATCCTTGCTCCAGATCTCCCGCAACAACATTGGTCTAGAGCAGCAAGGACTAACTTTGCACAGGCGCTCAAATTAACCAATCCACATAGTCCACCCAGACTACTTTCATACCTTGCCAAGCACCCTACTGCAACGGGTCTGCATGGAACCTCCCCTCATTTCAAACATATCCTCTGAATTATCCACCATATGGGATGGACCATAGAGAACATGGGTACTATACAGGGAAGGGGACGACCCAGCCCTTAATTCAAATTAAGAAACCCAGAAAACCACCCCCAGAGGGATATGCTTGCAACAACCCCAAGCATAGCTAGGATAGAATATCTAGATATGCTGGACATTCCCTATGATTTAACCACACAGAAAGCAATGTGGAAAATGACATACCACCCACTCCTACAGCCAAGGATAAGAGCAAACGCCTGGCGCTGTTTGAGAAGGACCTATAGGATGGAGGACCGTCCCAACTCCCTCCACAAAACATGTGCAGTATGTGGAGGGGAGGGATCCCTACATCACCGCCTAGAAACATGCCCCCCAACCAAAGCTATATGGCAGGAAGTTGCACGCCTGCTCAAGATTCAAAACAAACAGGAATTTTCAATATCAAAGAGTATCTTCACGCTCCAGATTGAGTCATCAATCCCAGCTACCCTCCACTCCCTAATAATACCCATTGCAATGTGGACAATACACACAATTGCATTAGATGTGTTCAAGGGCACGGTCCCAACCATTCATGGGATTATTAACAGATTCCATGTCCACTTACTAGAGCACTTCCAAGCCTGGCTCTATGGACATATGAGACCAAGACAAAAAGCGCTCATAGAATGATGGTTCCCACTCTGGTTCCTCCACACAGACCCTTTCCTTAACACCTGCTCCATAGCAGGGGAAACCCCCTCAGAGTAGTGCAATAACCCCCATACCTGGCAGTCCCGCTGGCAACAGGGGTAACTTGAGTACCCTGGGGTGCCCAATTTTTTATATTTCTTAATTATTTTCTTAGTTTCACATATATTTGGTGATGTCTGTCCCCTGGTCGGCTTACCTTGGTTAAATAAAAATAGGTTGATAATTAAGCTTAATAGTTATAATAAGCAGTTAGTGAGTTGCATTAATAAAGTTAATTAGTTTTTTGGTAAGTTGTTAAGGGTTTTTTATTGTTTCTATAGCTTAGTTTGTTTTTATCTAGCAGTTGATGATTGATTAATTTGGTATTTTCAATGGATTTAGTTAAGCAGTTTTGTGGTTTATCTATATATAAATAGTTAAAACTGAAATTACAAGTGATAGTTAAAACTAAAGATAAAATTATGAGGATTTATAGTTATCAAGATATATTTAGAAAGTGCCTTAAATCTGCGTTTACTTTGGTTCTGCTTTGGACAATAAGACACTAAGTTCTTCATTTTTGAGTAATGTTCTATTGATTCAAATTTAAGTGCTTACATCTTAAAATTTGTTAGATTTATTATTAATTACCATCATTTTAAAAAACCTACTTTATTTGTCTTTTATTATGCTTTTGAAAACCTGTTTAAGTTATTAACCAATTCAAAAATATATGTCCCAAGTTAGGTTGAAATTGGTTCAGTTCTATCAGGGAAGCAGCAGATAAAGTTTATACTGTCCTGCCAGTTGGGATGCAAGAGCACCAGAAGGTGAGCCAGAATGACAGAGGCACTGCTGCTTGGATGACGTTTGGATGGACTGGGAGGCAGGTGAGTAATGAGCGCTAATGGTACACAAAAGTGAAGAGCAACCCAGTGAAAAGCCAGGCTTTTGCAACTCCAGAGCCTGTAGGCTCAGGTGAAGAAAAGTTTTAGATTGTGACAGCAGGTTTGGGTCCCACTGCAAGGGGGTTGGAATAAACCATTAGAAAGAGTGCAGATTTTTGCCCAGAGTGGGAACAGCTCCACCCACAAAAAGCTGAGGTCCTGGCTGCAGATTGCTTTAGCAATTGGAGAATATCTTAGGAGGTCCTAAGTGCAGTAAGCCCAGCTAACGGTAGAGGGCAGCAAAGTTGCCAAAATGGCTGCAAGGGCCAGTAGTTGCATAACCCATAGTTTCACATTAGTGGGCATCATGGGATACCAGAAAAGATCAATTTACAACAAGTAAAAATTGTTTTAAAGAAAAGGGAATTTTTATTGAAATTTTGATAAAGAAAATCAACTGACAATCATCCCTGTGGGGGATGATTGCTTAAATGCTAGGTTACTTTAGGGACTAGCATTGGGATGCATAGATGGGGGACTCAAGTTTGCTAACCTAAACTGATAGAACTTTGAGTGGGTGGTTTTTAATTAAACCAATCTAAGGATGTCAGTGGCAGGCTGAGTCATCATCAGTTTTCTCTAAGGTGCCTAAAATATGGCTTTGCCATGATTATGCCAATTTGAGCAATGAAATTTTACTTGATGAGTGACAAGATTCTCTCAAATCCATCCCATGTAGGGATGATCCCAAGAGATCAGAAATGAGTTCAGGATGCCTAACTCACCTGCACCCAGTTGCTCTGGCATCTATTTGACCAGACAATATTTGTCAGATGAAGATTTCAATTTTTCCAAGGAAGATTCAGTGCTGTTGGCTACCTTTGCACATGACCTGATGCCATTGGCAAGTTTTACCAAAGGTCTAATCCTAGACGCTTTATTTGCCAAAGGTACACATCCATCAGGCTTTGTTGCCAATGGTTTGGTGCTGTCAAAACTTGATGCTTTTTGGGATTTTTGCCATTATAACAGCTGATTATGTTACCAGGGGTTGTTAGGGGATAATTCCCTATAACAAAGTGAATTATATATTGATTGACCCTGATTTTGGGGTAACAATGTTCAGATGATTTTAAGTTTATTGACTGGGTCAGATCCATCAGGGATCAATCCGGGTGAATGCTTAAGATCTTATAAGGAAGAGTTGCTGACAAAATAGGGGCATCTTATAGTTGATTGATGATAAACTATCAGGTGTACCAATTTAGATCAATCAGGTTTTATCACTGACCAATTGGAAATTTAAGGATCAAGCTGTGAGGCAAGTGATGCCACCTGCAACTAGCAAATCAATCAGTTGGTTTGTAATCTGCCTAAATGGGTAACAAGTTCCATTATATAAGTAGGTCACTTGCCAGATATGGTTGATTCACTGGGATCAAGAGAAAAATGTTAGAGACACTGTAATGCACAGGCTCTTGCCAATATGAAACAAATGAGTTAGGCAGCACCAGCCAAATCACCAACCACATGACTGATAATCCCAATGAAAACCACCCTCTCACCCATGCACCATTTCCAGAATTTGCAACATATTTTGTGGACCAAGGTTCCAGTGATGCTGCAAGCAAGCAGCATGGCCTACCCCATGTTAGGGTTGCAAATTAGGCCAATGTCTGGCCTAGCTCACTTGCTGAGCTCATTGTTCTGTTTTTCCAATTTAAATAATTTTAAATAAAATTTTAAAGCAAGCAATGTAAATTTAATATGATTTTCTTATTTAAGAAATTGAAACTGTATTTGCAGTTACCATTTTCTTATTTTAAAGCATTTTCAATAGTTTAAAGTATTGAAAAGACCCCTAGATTTAGCTTTTGAGAGACATCCAATTTGTGGCTCAGGAAAGTCCTGTATCCCATATAACGATTATTTGGAGGATTTAGGACACCAGTCATTCGATATGCCAGATCAGTCCTCATTCATAGATCCTCAAATCCTTACCTACAATCGCCTTTTCTAAAGATTTTTTAAATTTGTCTGATTTTCCCAATTTGACCTCTGAATTTGTACACAAATTTTAACCAATATTCATGAGGTTGATGTGTGGATCAGGCTGACCCTGATCCATCACATCATCCCCTTGCAAATCCAGAAACTCTTGGATCTTCTTGGGTCATTGCTCACACTCTGCTGGAGTTTGCCAGGTCACTTCCTCCACTGGATATCCTTTTCATTTCACCAGGAACTGCTGGTGACCCCTGACCCAGTGCTCCCTCAGAATCTGCATGACCTCATACTCTTGATTGTACTCCTGTGAGTTCAGTGGCCCAGGTCACTCCAGTCCCTGCCCTTGAAATCCATGGAGTTGAGAACTGTGGATCACTGGATGGGCCTTCAATTCTTTTGGGAGGTCTAATTCAAACGCCACCTTGTTAACAACCTGGATCACCCTATAAGGGCCTAAGAACTTTGGTCCAAGTTTCTGGCTCTTTAATGGTACCGCATAATTTTTTGCCACCACTAATACCCACTCCCCTGGAGCAAACAATGGTTTGGCGCTCTCCACCAATCCGCATATCATTTTTGTCATGCTGTGGCGCGCTCCAGGTTATTCTGAAATCTTCTTCTGATTTCTATCATTCTTCAGGATAATTCGTCCACCCCCTGGCATACTCTACCGTTTGATCCTCCACCCAACATTGTATTTGATCCATGATTAGCAAAGAATGGTGACATCCTTATTGACAATTGGTGGTGGTTATTATAAGTAAACTGTGCGAGTCTGATCCAAGTGACCCAATCATCCTGCCAATCTGAAATATAATATCGGAGGTATTGCTCCAATATTTGGTTTACTCTTTTCATTTGACCATCAGATTGAGAATGGTAATCTGAAGCCCTACACGGGCAGATCTTCAAATTACCAAGCAGGCTTGACCAGAATTTAAATGTGAATTTTGAACTGCAATCCAAAATGATTTCTGCCAGCAAGCCATGATGGGCAAATATCTTGTCAATGAAAATCTTTGCGGTGTCATTGGCTAAAAATTTTGAAGTATATGGGAAAAATTTGGCATATTTCATTAACCGGTTGACCACAACCATTATCACATCCTTCCCCTGGCTCTTAGGTAATCCTGTGATAAAATCCATGCTAACTGAACCCCATGGCCAACTTGGAATTTGAAGCAGAACTAATTTACCTACCGGCTGCTTTTGTAAAGGCTTTAAATGTGCACAAAGAAATCATTCCACTACATATTTTTTATATCCTTCTGCAGGCCAGCCCATGAATATTTCTGCCACACCAGGTCAATCATCTTCGCCACCCCCAGATGTCCCACCAATGGGTGGTCATGCAATGCCTGCAGCACTTTCCACTACAGCAATGGGTTCAGTACACATATCCATAAGTTGTGGCATAGAATTCCATTTTTCTTTCATATGTCTGATGGTGACTATGCCAATGGCCTTCCATGTTTCCACCCATAATCTCTTTCCAAATAGTGTCCTCCTCTGCTTACTTCAGATCTCTCTTTCCAGCTCATCCCTTCACTTACCATCATGGCAAATTGGTCCTCCCATAACATGGTCACTGCGTTGTACTTTTCCAACTCAATCTTCTTGTATGCCAGCCCCGCATCCCAACTCAACCAATCTGCTATAGTGTTTTGCTCCCATATGGTATTCCACTCAAAAATTAAACTGGGCCAGCTCCATGTGCCAACGGGCTTAGCGCTGATTCATTTTTCTTGGCTCTTGGTAATATTCTAGTGCCTTATGATCAGTCCAGACTATGAAAGGGTGTTGAGAATACAACAAGTGGTGCTGCCACTCCTGCAGCGCCACAACCACTTCCAGAAGCTCCTTGTCATATATTGGGTAATTAGTTTCCACTGAAATCATTTTTTAGCTAAAATAACACACTGGGTGTTCTAACCCATCTTCCCCTTCTGTAGAAGTACCGCTCTTATGGCAAAATTTGAAGCATCCATTTTGATCACATAAGGCTTTTTCAGATCAGGATGGGCAAGGACTAGTGCCAAAATGAGCTTTCCTTTTAGTAAATTGAACGCCTGCTCCTCTTTCTCCCCCATATGAACAGTACATTCCACATTAATTGCATAAGTGGCAAGGCTAACTTTGATAGGTCTTTGATGAACTGCTGGAGAAAATTTACTATCCCCAAATTACTTCAAACACCCATCTGATCTGTTGGTCCCTTTTAGGCGTGCACTGCCTGAATCTTATCCAGGCATATCCCTGGCCTTTTCCAAATACCACATTCCCCTAAGAACTTGACTGATGCTTCATTAAACTCACATTTTGAAGGTTTCAACCATAACTTCATCCCAGCTAACACCTTTAGGACTTCTCACACATCCCATACATGAGCCTCCTAGGAATGTAAAAATATCAGGATGTTATCCATATAGGTGATATAGAACTGGCCGATCAGTTGACTGAGTACCTGGTCAATCATTTGTTGGAAGACTGCTGGGGCATTGCGCGGCCCAAATGGCATCACTTGGTATTGAAACATTCAAAGGTGGCACTTGAATGCCATGCACCTTTGATGCTCTGGCCTCACAGACACCTGGTTAAATGCATTGGCAAAATTGAGCTTGGCAAAAATGTTGTATCCTGTGACCATCGGTAAAATATCTTACATGAGTGGCATTGGGTAAGGATCCAGTTTGGTGACCACATTTAATCTCCCATAGTCCATGCATGGCCATAACTTTCCGCTTGCCTTGGGCACTAGTAGCACTGGAGATACCATGGCAGATTTTGATGGCTCAATCAAGCCTTCTCTCAACATGGAACATATGTGATCCTCTATGCAGCTTTGGTTCATTCATTCAGTGGGTACACTGGGCATCCATGGGAAAGCTCCGACCCTTCTTTGAAATGGAAAGAAAATGCAAATGGCCCAGTGAGGGAAAACAGTGAATCCCTTTTGGGACCAAAGACCCTCACAAAGTCTTGATATTCTGCAGGTAAGCCCTCCTCCTGCATAGCCCCCAGGGTTTGAGGCTTCACTAACTTCTGGTCACCCAACAACAGCCTCCACCTCATTGGTGGACCCCTTCTTGGGTACAAGGTCATGGTACTGGAAGGCACATCTATCTGTGGTCTAAACTGATGCCACCACCACATCCCAAACACTACTGGGTGGGTCAGGTTATCAATCACGCAGAACTGCATCCAAAACCTGAACAGGCTTTGCTGTACCTTCACTGAAGGGCTTATATGCCACAATGGTGCCCTTTGTGTGGCATCGGCAAAAACCACCACCAGTCCTTCCCACACTGCAACTTCAAACGCTCCTCTAATGCTAGTTCAATAATTTTCTTCTGCCCTGGTATCAATTAGGGCCAAGGCCCTCTCCATTCCCCCATCTGCATGCATCTCTATGGGGATAAACAGATGAGAGTAAGCAAAGTAGGCGGTTTGTTTTCAATGAGTCTTTCACTTGCAAATTGGATGATTGAGGTTTTGACATATAGCTTGGGCGCCCTCCCCCTTGAACATTTCCCACATTTCTCGGGGCTGGGTGCCACCCCCTTGACTGGAACAGCTACTTACCGGAGACTGTCCCTTTCCTGGCAACATTGGTTCTTCCCACCAGTCCTGTGCTAATGTTAATTGTTTCTCAACTTGAACTGCTAAAGCCACTTCCTCAACAGCGTAGCTTGGACCTTTGCTGCTGCCAAGGCTGCCAGCAAATCTGGCTGCAACCCCTGGTGGAACATTTGTGAGGATTGGGAATCTGTAACCTGTGCTGCTTTTGCCAGAGGACAGAATACCCACACATACTCCTCTACCAAGCTACGACCTTGCTGACTGTTAATAATGCTGAACAGGTCTCATCTTTGGCTTCATCTGGACATGCCACCCGGTCAACCAACTCTAAACACTCCTCCATCAAATTAGGCAAATTCTCCTGTTCCTCAATGAGTTCTTGGAACCATCCCGCCAGTTCTGGAGGTAATGCATCCACCACCTGGGCAATTTGGAGTGCAAGAGGGGATCCCCTTCCCATCACTTGTGCCAAATGCGCCTGGAAGTGGATCCACGCCATTACCTGGTGAAGTTTATCCAACGCCTCCATGGATAACGCCACTCAGCCAGTGGGAGATTTAAGTTTTGCTCAGATCATTATAGTTTGCTGAGTGGACTTCCCTCACAATTGTCCTAGTTTGTGCAGCAAGAATGCCAACAAAAATCCCACCATAACCACAGTCAAAATATGTCAGTTCCATTCTTCTTCATTGGCAACCACCGCTTCTTCCTAAGGCCCCCACAAGACGGAGAGGAATGTATTTGAGTTTTGTTTTATGTAACGCACAGGCTCTTGCCAATATGAGACAAATGAGTTAGGCAGCACCAGCCATGTCACCAACCACATGACTGATAATCCTGCTGAGAATCACCCTCTTACCCATGCACCATTTCCAGAATTTGCAACATAATTGTGGACCAAAGTTCCAGTGATGCTGCAAGCAAGCAGCATGGCCTGGCCCCATGTTAGGGTCACAAATGAGGCCAATGCCTGGCCTAGCTCACTTGCTGAGCTCATTGTTCTGTTTTTCCAATTTAAATAATTTAAATAAAATTTCAAAGAAAACAATGTTATTTTATTATGATTTTCTTATTTGAGAAAATGAAACTGTATTTGCAGTTATTGTTTCCTCATTTTAAAGCATTTTCAATAGTTTAAAGTATTGCAAAAACCCCTAGATTTAGTTTTTGAGAGACATCCAAATTGTGGCTCAGAAAAGTCCCATATCCTATATAATGACTGTCAGGATTTTACCAAATTCACATATCTCCAAAAAATCTTCTTCCTCAATTCCCCAAACATCATCAGAAGGAGCGAGCAATCTATTGCAATCTATCAAAGTTGATGATCAATCAGATCCTGATCAACTGATTGAAGATTTGATCGCGCAGAGATTAATTTACTCTGATAGATTATGGACCATAAAAAAGCCTATAAATATTTCCTCTTTTCAAAAAAAATTAGGTAAGTTTAACCTGTATTTTCTTATTTACTCCATTGCACCTTTGGAGAATCCGCCCAGTGTAACTTTGAGATACAACCTGCCCCATTGGAAGTGTAATTCAAAACTTTCATACTGGTTCTCACTACAGGGGCTCTCTGAGTTACGCACTAGTGACCACATCTATCATCATGAATTCTCAATTTTCACCTGATGAAGCTCAAGATCAAGAGCAAGGCAGTATTTTATGATGGGTCCCTTCAATTGGAGCCCAAATTCCAAGATTACCCTCCACGTTGGAATGTTGGGCCAACTTGGAATTCTATAATCTTAACTTAAGTTTTGTCTCAGACTTTCAAATGCCACCTGAGGCCTTGCAAAATATTATCAATCAATTACTTGAATGGGCTCTAATCCCTGGAATATGTTCTACCTGATCTCAATTGAATGCGGTACCTTCTATATTGCAAGAAGTGCTGAAAACCTCTCAAATGCCAGGGATTGGCTCTGAACAATATCTACAACAACTTGTACCTCCTACATTATACCACTTGCTATCTGTAGTTGGAATGCACCATCAAGGGATGCTCAATTTACTAGAAGGACTCCAATCCTTGAATGATTATATTTCTGAGTAAATCAAATCAATGCCAAGGCTATTATAGAAACTGGATCCCTGGTGAATGTTGTCTCCTCCAAATTGGTCAAACGGGTTAAATTAACCCCCAATATTTCTCATTATGAAGAATATGGCACCGCCAGCCCTCAGAGTACTCGGTCTATTGGAGCTTTTTCATCCTTTCCTCTGAAAATTGGGAAATTAACCTTTACCATACCAGCAATTGTGCTCGATAATTTGAGTTATGACCTATTCTTGGGAACTCAATTTTTATGAGAATTTGTTGGAATTATCAACTACCCTGACTCATTGTTGTCTCTCTTGGGGTATCGAGTTCTCTTACTTTAATCTGATCATGCTTTCACTTGACGTTGGTTATGTCTGCTAGAAGGAACTAAAAGGTCTTATTCACTTTAGTATCCAGGTTGAAGATCCTCATGTAAAATTACCTTCTACCATGGCTGATATTGAAGAGGGAATGCCTATTTTTTCTCCTGAAAAATTAGTTATTCCACCAAAATCACAAGTGATCATTAATACTTCTTTGCACTTTTTAATTCCCAAGGGGCATTTGCTACAAGTCCAGGGCACTGTCAATCCTTCTGCCAAAGAACTCTCTTGCCTTGTCCTGGAATATTGGATTATGCTTATTCAGGCTCTTTATCTGTCTTACTAGCGAACCTTACTGATGTGCCAAAGCTGGTAGATTGAAAGTGCCTGATTGCTTATGTCAATCTGTTACCCTTATCTTGTATCTATGATGTTAAACCCTTTGGGAGTTTACAAGACTTTGGATTGGAGAGTGATCAGAAAATCCTTAATGTGGGACCTGCTATAGAGAAACATCCCTCTAAGGAACAGAAGAAACAAGTGCTTCAATTATTGGATAAATATTCTGACATTTTTGCAGGCATACTTATAATTTTGGGAAGATGAAAGGTGTAGTGCACACTGTTGAAACTGGTGATCACCTTCCTATAAGTGCAAAGCCCTATTGTAAATCCAATATAGAAGAAGCCCAGGTTACTAAGGAGTTGAATCAATTGCTGGAGGCTGGATTATTGAACTATCCAATAGTCTCTGGGCATCATCATTGTTGTTGGTTAAAAAGAAAGATGGTTCTCATTGAGTCATGATGGATTATTGTCAATTGAATGCTATTGCCTGATGGGACTGTTATCCCTTACCTAGAATTGATGATTCTCTTAGATTGTTGGCTGAATTCACCTATTTTTGGCCATGAACTTAGCCAGTGGATATTGGAAAATTGAACTGTCTCCAGAAGATCGTGCCAAGTGTGCCCTGATATTGAGTGAAGGGTTGTTTGAACCAACTTGCATGTCTCAAGGCCTAAGCAATGCCCCCGCAACTTTCCAAAGGGCCATGGACAGTATGCTGCGGGATTTAAAGCTTACTTGTGTTCTGGTATATCTTGATGACATTACCATGTTTTCCAAAACCTTTACTGAGCATTTAAACCATTTAAAAGAAGTTTTCAGCCAAATTTGGGGCTATTCCTTGAAGCTCAAGCCCTCCAAGTGCTCATTCTTTCAAATGAAATGGACTTCTTAGGACATCAGGTTTCAGCTAAAGGGATTCGACCTCTTGTGGACAAAGTTAAAGCCATTCAATAGATGCCTCCTCCCTCTTCTTTATGGGATATTCAAGTCTTTCTCAGTATGGTTGGGTATTATTGGCAATTTATTCCCAACTTTGCTGATATGGCTAAACCCTTATTTTATCTATTGCAAAAAGGCATGTCTTTTGAGTGGGGATCAGCTTAGAAACAGTCTTTCAATTCTCTATATAATCTTGATGAAGGCACCTGTTCTAATTCACCCTCAGTTTGATAATCCTTTCTTTCTACATACAGATGCAAGCAATATCGCTATTGGGGCTATTTTATCTCAGTGTGATGAAGAAAATAAGGATCATCCTGTTGCTAACTATAGAAAAACTTTGTCAAAGGCAAAATGAAATTATAATGTTACTGAGCGGGGAATGTTTGGCAGTAATTTTGGCCATCAAGCATTTTTGGCCCTTTTTATATGGTACTCATTTCAACGTTATTACTGACCATTCCTCCTTATGATAGCTGCAGAATATGAAGGATTCTGATGGGAGATTGGCCCGTTGGGCTTTATGATTGCAAAATTACAATTTTTCCATTGTTAATCGCTCAGGAGCTCAGCATCAAAATGTGGATGGGTTATCCCAACTACCTATTCTGACCTTATAACAAGAAAAAGAAGAACGCTTGTATAATCTTATTAGATGACCAGAATTATGGGATCAAGAGACTGAAGAGGATTGAGCATATCTAAAATCAATTACCAAGGATACTATGATTCAAGATGGAGCTTTGTACAAGAAAGTCAAGTCTAAGTGGTTGCCCTTTCTATATCCCAACTCCAGGTTTCATGCTGTAATGGAAGGTCATGAACAAGTTGGTCATATTGGCTTAAAGAAAACTCAAGAATGGTTGAAGACTTGATACTATTGAAACAACATGACCGAGTTCATTTGGGAGACTCTTGAATCATGTCTTACTTGCAAACGTCATGGAACTACCAACCCTACTTATCAACATCAAGTCATTTCCCCAACTAAGGCGTTTGAAGTAGTTAGCATTGATGTTGTAGAGCCTTTTTCTCGAGGAGTGCATGGTCATCAGTATATCATTATAGCCATCAACCATTTGACCAAATGGGTTGAGGCCATTTCAATTGCTATCCCTTCAACTAAGACTACATCCTTATTCCTATATCAGCATATTATTTTCCAACATGGATGTCCAAAGGTCCTTATGTCAGATAATGGGACTAATTTTACCTTGCAGCTTATACAGGAGTTATCAAAATTTTTTAAAACTACTCAGCGATTTGTTGTCCCATATAATCCATCCACAAATGGGGCCATTGAACGAGCTAATGAAACCTTGGTCTCAATTTTAAGGAAAATGGCCTTGACTGATCTGACTCAGTGGAACTTTTATTTACTGAGTGCCTAGTTTGCTTATCAGATAAGCTATCACCACATTATCAAGATGTCCCCGTTTAAGTGTATATATGGGCAGAATCCTTCAGTCCCTTCTAGTGTTCAGACTATCCTTGAAGAAAGCATCCCAGAAAATTCCAATTTAGTTATAAAAAATTTGGCTGATGAGATTATCTGCCTCCAGGCTCAAGCAATGAATTCAATTGAAACCACCACTCAAAGAGAGACTCTATGAAGCAATCAACATAAACCAGTCTTACCTGAATATCAGATTAAAGATTATGTTATGTATTATCATTCTTGGCCAGGTGGACAGACTGAAAAGCTGGGAACTAATTGGTCTGGTCCTTATAGAGTTATATTTCAAAAAGGACTAGAATATTTGATTGTTCATACGATACTGGTATTGTGGTAAATTATATTCATCTTAGGTTCTTAAGAAGTCATCCTCCACTGCAATCAAATCTTGAGGGGGGAAGTGTCAGGATTTTACCAAATTCACATATCTTCAAAAAATCCCCTTCCTCAATTCCCCCAACATCATCAGAAGGAGCGAGCAATCTATCACAATCTATCAAAGTTGATGATCAATCAGATCCCAATCAACTGATTGAAGATTCAATTGTGCAGAGATTAATTCACTCTGATAGATTATGAACCATAAAAAAGCCTATAAATATTTTCTCTTTTTGAAAATAAAAATTAGGTTGAGTTTAACCTGTATTTTCTTATTTACTTCATTGCATTTTTGGAGAATCTGCCCAGTGTAACTTCAAAATACAACCTTCCCCATTGGTTTTTAATTCAAAACTACCAGAATGACCATTCAGAGGATTTGGGACACCAGTCATTCAATATGCTGAATCATTCCTCATTCATGGATCCTCAAATCCTTACCTATGATTGCCTTTTCTAAAGATTTTTCAAATTTGTCCAATTTTCTCAATTTGACCTCTGAATTTGTGTGCAAATTTGAACCAATATTTATGAGGTTGATGTGCGGATCAGGCTGACCCCAATTTGTCACAGACACATT